>VZTL01036541.1:26161-50966 GCA_013400535.1 Scopus umbretta
AAAAAAAAGGAAGAATATAGTCTCTGCTTCCATTTGTGAGTGGCACTCAGGGTATTAATGAAGATAAAAACTTGGGAAATGTAAGAGGATTTTTGCTTTCATTTACTTTAAACTGTTTGAATAAGCTAACGGTATGTAGAAAGCTAGCAAATGAAAGCTATAGTTTTCCCCTTTTCCTCCCTCCATCCTGATCTCAAGCAGAAGCATTACCTCACGTTACTTATCTTTCCAGAAAATGCCAAAGTGAGCAGCAGAGCAAAGAGTTGGGCGATAGCTTCTGTTGTATGTGGGACTGATTGTTCCCACTGCTGCCGTATGCTTTGTGATCTTCCAGCTCTAAAGTTCATGGCAGGCTAAGAGGTGGAGAACAACTCCCAGAGCGGTCTCACCTGTAAATGAAAGCAACTACTACACACAAATAATCAGAGCATTAAAACCCTGTGTTAATATAAAGCCCTGATCCATAGACCTTCTGTGAATCTTTTGCTACCCTGATTTTTTGCAACGTAATAGCTTGCATATGAGCTTTGTAAAATTAAAGCAAAATATAAGCTACCATTTCAGCTTACATAGATTTCTCACGTAAGAAGGCCGTAACAATAGGTAGTATTTTCCTGTGCTTGCAGCTGAGATTAGCCTGAAGTGCTGCTTGTGGTGGATGGAGCGATGCTGAATACATATCTTCGCTCTTAAACTCTGTTCTAGAGAGGCTGGCATCTGAAGTGCCCCATCATCCTTTAATGTAAATTGGCAAAACGAATGGCTTTGGCACCACTGCTGTGAGCATTAACAAATATAGATTTGTTTTTCTTTGGTCTGGGACACGGCTAGATTAGGCACTTTGCAGCTTTTCTGGGTCTGCTTTTGTCAAAGGCGAGGTGACCACTGAAGTCGGCGCTTGTCTCTTGAGTCTGGGGAGGTTGTGAGACTCAGACAATTTTTACAAGTATAGAAGGGCTAACGGGCTTTAAGTAAAGCAAACAGAGTGGTTCCAGCCCCAGTGTAGGTTAGCCCTCTGTCAGTGGTGTTCCCGTCTAAGGGTAAAAGCTTTCCAAGGGTGAAGCTTCCCACTGCACTGTGCTCCCATGCAGCTGGTTCCGTGCTAAGGCCTATAACAAAGTTCCACCTGTACCGGCCTCCTGCTCCTCCTCTCCATCTGGCAAATCCACTCATTGCTGTGACTACAGAAAGCTAAATTGGGTGGTTTCGTTCTGATTTCGGTACCTTATTCCTTGAAGGTATTCAGTAACTGGAAAGCAGCATTGAATCAACATTTCAAACAGCTCTAGCTTCTATCAGATGACTATGCCTATCCACTTCACACTATTCTGTGTTTGTCCACCATGTCCTAACTGTACAGAAAGTGTTGGAAAGAATTTTGAGGATATGCAATTGATGAACTTGGTCTTAAGGCATATGGACAATTAAATTTTCCTTTTGGAACTGACCCCAAATGTGTCAGTAAAAACAAGCAGCAGAGTTTGACCTTAATGGAAGTATGAATGTAGAAGAAGCTGCAGGCAGGGTTCACAATCCATTAAACTGATGTTTAAATACAGGTCTTGGAAATGGAGAACTCTTGTGGAATTTCATTTAAACACTCACTGCTACCTCTACTGCTTTGTTACGACATGGTGGAGCATGCTTTCCTGACTGCTGAAATGGGAATGAGGCAGGACTAGCTTTTATTTACTAAACCAGTAGCTGAAAAGTTGATTGGGGGAGGGAGGGGAAGTGTTGAAGCATCCTATCCCAATCTGTGACAGGATTTAATACAAATACACTGAAATATCACAGCTAGCTAGACATAAAGGCTCATCTGCAGACCTAGCAGAAAGGGGATCAACTGAGAAAATGGAGAACAGAAGGACTCCTGGACCATCCAAGAGAAGTTATAAGAGAAGTCTAGCTGATGGTTGTAAGCAACATTTCACATAACTTGGACTGTTTCAGTGTCTGTTCATGTTCTTAAACCCTGGCTGTTCCTGTGATTACTGTTGGTATGAGCAGTGTTTTGTTTAATATGTAGGGTGTGTCTGGAAAAATACAGGAGACAGAGTGTTAGAGGTGCATCTTTGTCCCTAATGCTGACATTGCCTTAAAGACTGAAATCAAACCCATATGGAAAACAGATATGGAATCATCAAGTTTTCCTGAATTATCTTTGTAATATTCTGCAGTGAAACATCAGTATAAAAACTTAAATAGGTTAAGCTTCCTCTGGTAACAAATTGGGATGAAATTCTGTTATTTTACTGGGTAAAGATTTGGGTCAGTCAGTTACTATTACAGAGTGATTAGATTGCTCAAGAGGCTTTGAAACAAATGTAACTAATGAATTAACCTCATTCACAGAGTGTGAAATCTGTTCTAGGAGAAATGCCAACTAGTTCAAACAATACTAATTATGGAGTAGCAACAACAAGCGGTTGTTGAAGCCATAGCTCATTCCTCAGTGTTCCTGTCATAACTGGGAAGATGCTGTTCTGTACCAAATCTGCTTGAAAAAAGGTGGGATGGCAAAAGCAACCTGCATTTCTGAAGGTGGGAGCTCAGATCAAATCGCTTGCAAGGTCAAATCATCCTACTTTAAGGGTCTTCTACTCAGAAGCGAGCAGAGCAATGAACTAGCAATAACTGTATGTGTTCACCATATGGTGACAGGCGTCCTAGAGTCACCTCTCGATTCTAGCCCCAGGGACTTGGATTTTCACTAACCTGAAATTTTCTGAAATGTTATAATTAACCATCGCTTAAACTGCTCAAGGTTTGGCTCCTTATTACTCTAAGTTTCACTGTAAAACCATTTACGGTATTTACAGATTTGCAGAACTATTATCTTCATTAAACCAAAGACATTGTTCAGATCTGGAGTTGTGCTGTAGCTTTGCTCAGGCTGATGACGGTCTGTGTTCTAGTTTTAAAGCAGGGACTTAAAACGTTTAACGGTGAAAATAAACGGCTGCTTCAGATGAAGAAAGAAAGATGGTTTTAAGTCCTAAATTCTACCCGTACTATCCAAAGTTTAGACAGCTTCATTTCAGTGGAGACTTGAATAATATGCAGTAAAAACGCTCGTTCAGTCGCAGGTTATGTGGTATTGGTACCCCGGAGTCAGGGCTCGGCTAATGTCCTGAATTTTCTACCTGGGCGAATCCAGTGACAGCTTCATATGCCAATTCCAAGATACTCAGCACTTCATTGAGCTCTTATCATGGCTAAATATGATTACACTGAAAGCATCTCTAAGCTTGTTGCTGTTGTCACTTTCCTGACAGAGAAACAATATTTGATTCACCACAATTCCATGTTAAACTCAAATCTCACTTCAGCTGTGGAATGCTGACAGGGCTTTAAAAGTTATGGAAAATTGGAGGCTTGGTTGTTACCTTTGAACTTGCAGATACGTGCTATTGATTTCATGTAGAAAAAAACACAGGAGAGGTCACACTAGATAAGTTCAAACTAATTTTTTAGAACAATTACCTTAATTTTGAATAATATGTTATATGCATAATGCTGTAACATCCAGTAATAAGGAATGAAGAAGCAGGATAAGAAATTGACATACTAAAGTCAAAAACAACTAGGTCTGGCACAACTGTGACCTAGATGCTATGCTACAAGGACCTGTAGATAACCATCATGGGAGATCATGATCCCAGGACTGTCACGGTGAGGGGTACCTGTTGCTGAGACACTAAACATGCTCCATGACTGAAGGTTTAAAAAGCAGTATGGATCTTCCTGATGTGAAAGAGGTAGTGATCTGCCCTGTCCCCCTCCAGAAAAGGAAGGTAGCAAAGGAGTCTTCACAGCTTTTGTGCTGCCACAAATGTTTCCTTCGGTCTGAAGGCAAGACGGAAAACAGAACCATAAGCTCCCTTGCTGGTGAAGATCCCGTATGACTTAAAGAGCATGACGTTGTGCAAGTGGCTAACCCAACATCCCCTAATGTGGATCCTAGGTGACAGACTGCACAGTTTAAATAGCAACTTGAAATATACAGCTGCAGAACATGGCTATGTATCTTAACATTTGTCTGGTAAGAAAGCAAAACATTTTCTTTGGTGTTATGGGGAGGGGTGTGAGCCATTACTCATTACTCATTACAGTCAAGAGATGCAAAAGAGCATGAAAATAAAGCTGAGGATGATAGTAGGGGCTGGTCATGGTACTTCCCTACATTTCAGAAGAGAAACCTTGCTCTTTTTGCCCTTGACTCTTGCGTGTGCTGTGGCAGGAAAAGTGCTGCCTGTGAATACTAGCAGCAGAAAAACAGCCAGCTGTAGACTGTAGCTTGAGAAGGGAGTAGCAGGCACTCAACTGTAGCTGTGCAACAGACTGCCTGGCCAAGAAGAAGAGTGCTGTCAGGCAACACCAAATTCTGTGGGAATACATGGTGGGCGTGTAGAATTGCTTGCCTTAATTCTTGTGCTCTCAGGATAGCTATGGGCTCCCAGCAGCAACATCTGGAGTACAGCCCTGCTGCTTGTTACAAACAGGTCTGGCCATGTACCAAAGGCTGTAGTTCTACTGATGGTGTTTATTCGCGTATGTGTTTGACATCAGCGTAACTTGAGATTGCCTTTCTTCAGAACTTGCCCTTCAAAATCAGTGATGTTTACTTGGCCTAGTAGCTCCAGACCTTCAGCTTTCCCATGTGAGAAATTCCTCCATGGGAATCTCTATGATATAGCAGCACAGTCGGCCCCTCGTCCCCAGTGGACGGTATTCCTGAACACTGCACTGTGTCAGAAAGGCGTCCCCAAAGGGCTGTCATCTAGGACATGGTCACCACAGAAGCTGGTGGGATTTACTGTGTGTCTGTGTTAGTTCTTTGAGCTGCTTAACAGCTCAATGATAACAACTCACATTTTTGCAGCTCAAGCTTATGACAGAGACAGGACTCCCATGGCCTGCGTGCACTGCAGTGCGGTCTGTGGAAAGATCAGAGGAAGAATTCCCTGGAAAGGGTCTGGTACTCACCGCTTGTACGCATCACCTTGTATGCCCCCTTTCTGTAGCTGTAGCTTCCTCATAAAGATGTAATAAAATCCCGTGGGCTATTTGTCTAGAGACAAGGAAGGGCTCCTGGCATGTTTCCACTGTCACATTTTACTTATGGTTTGACCAGGTTTGTCTGACCTAGTTCTGTTTCTGTTCATAAACTGGGCTTAATGGTGAAGTCCTGGAAATGTTCCCAGCAGCTAAAGCCAGGCTATTCCCTCTGCAGTAATTAATTGCAGTTCAAAAGCCCTTCGTGAGCTATGTATCATAACATTAACATAAAAAAACATGTTCTCTGTGATTTTAAGCTTTGAACAAGCTTCTTATGATGGTGAGACTTACATTCAATATCACAAGGGCACCATGGGACCCTGCTCATCCGTTGCTTGCTGCTAAGTACATACTGAACTGGAAAATCTCTTTCCTGTGTACCCATTACAGAACTGTTATCACAGAATAAAATGAAGCTTTGGATTGTTTTTACTAAGCTGGGTGTGATTTTTCATTACAGCGTAACTTTCCATCATTTGCAAAAAATAATTTGGGAACAAGTATAATAAATTGAAATTTGATACCCAACAATAATTTAAATACCATGAGGCTCCTGGAGAGTGCTCAACAATTATTACAGACAGGGAGAATCGTTAGCACTAACCATCTAGAAAAGAGGCAACTGTTGGTTGAACTAAGGGTACCTAAATCATACTTGTTAGATCTAAATCATGTAAAGGACATAGTAAAGAAATGTCCCGGTTTCTATTTCATTTCTTCATCCAGAAATGCTTTGGACTTGTCCAAATCTCAGGTCACTTTCCGTGAACATGTACATGAATTTATTGGGTCAGCAAGTTAAAACTACACAAAGGACCTCAGGTCCTAAACTTTCAAAGCTTCCCTAGCTCATACAGTTTAAAAAGCAGGTTTCCTTGTTGTGCTTGCTGTTAGGAATGTGCAACCTTCAACTCAAAATGTTGCATCTGATCCCCCTTAATAGTTGAACTCTGTCTCAATGTGTCATTTAGTACACACATCTTTAACAGAGAGAGCAGGAGACTACTGTAGTCTATTGATTCTACTGCTTTATAAAAAGCAAGAGGTTTGAATTCCCCTGGAACAAATATTCATGTGCTTAAATTAGGTACTGACTATATGAATTGTAGAGGAACCTCCTTCTGGCACTGCAGTTCCTGCAATGGTTCCTTTGAGATTTCCTGGACCTGAACTGTGTCAGCTGCATTTGCTTCCAGCTTCCTGAGAAGCGTGGAGCTAATGCCACGAGCTGGTACAGCATTCAAACTGGGAGCTGCTGGGTGCCTGCCCTGGTGACGAAGTGTGTTCTGAAATGTTGCAGTTTGGGGAGGGTAAGCTGCTCCCAGTCAAGGTGCCCAACCTGAGGCTTATGTTTGATACCACTCAATCAACCTGGTTTCCAGCAAAGGCCGGAAATCCTGTCTAAAGTGTGCTTCTTCATATGGCTAGAGGTGACTAGTATGGAAGTGACTACTTGAAAAGTTACAATGAATCCTCTCTTGCATAATTTATATCCCCTTCTTCAAAACAAATCACATCATTTCTTTTATGTCCAGTTCTAGCCTCTTGGCAGCATTACCTGTTGCTCATTAGCTGGTGTGCAACCATTGAAGCAAGCTGGGGGATGAGATTTTAAAGCCTAAGGTTACAAAGGATGAATACAGCTTTTTTGTTAAGAGGGTCTGAGCCCTTGCCCCAGGGCCTTCCATTGCGGTGTGCTGAGGGGCACCAGAAATGGAACCTTCAGCAGAGAAGCCCTGTGTAAAATGGAGTTGTCTTACTACCTGTCTGCTCGTAGGAAGGCAAATAATACAGATGACCTTGCTAGTGTGCTTAGGAGGAGAAGGACTATATTGTGCTTGGGTTGTATAGCATGTTAAAGCCAGACAAGCTCACTGGAAGTGAAGAGGAACGGAAGAATTTGAAAAAATCTGTAGAATCAGGACCCTAAGGAGCTGTTAGCAATCAAAAACACTGCCATCAGCTCTACACAGGAAAGGGAAGCTTCCAAAAGCTGGGCATTGCTCATAGGTGCTGCTTCTATAACTGCCACAATAATCAGCTGCAGACCGATGTCAGGACTCAGATGTCTGGGCTCAGATGTACTTTGACTGCTGGAAAACATTTCCTCTACTTTGCAGAGGCTGCTTAGATTCCTTCTGCTGCCCTTGAGTTATTTCCAAAGTTTGCCTTAGCTTTTCTGACACCTTGGGAGGGAAGGGCTTGTCCCCTTGGCCAACACCTGAAGGTGGACAGTGTATTAAAAGGAGAGGTCAAGTGTGGTTCGGTAGCTTTCAAAAGAGGTTTTGGGTATTTTAAGCACAACACTTCATTTAAAGTCAAGAGACTCAATTGTGACACCCTTCAAAGAAAGCTAAGTTGTTACTTTTAGGACAGATCCTGTGGCACTGTCATGTCCCTGAAAGTGTTCCTCAGGCAGCAAAACTACTACGTATCTGCAGTGTGGAACAGGTTGCTTTCAAAACATACGAAACCAAAACACCTCAAAGCTTAGTCTCATCTTACCTTGTCTATGGTTTCAACTTGTGTCACTACTTTGAAATGCAAGATAAAATGTAGGCTTAGGTCTCCTTGAACTCAGCTGACTTGAGGAAACTACAGACATGATGGATCTGCACTTTGCAGGCAGGGGGCTAGGATGCACCCATGTCTCTGCCCTTTGTCCTTAGTTCAATACAGAATGCAACAGACTGCTATTGACCCAGATCTCAAGGGTCAAAAAGCAGGGGAGTTTTGGCACTAGTTTTCCGAATAGTAGGCTGGATGCAGTAAGATGAAAGTATGTCATGGATTCTTACTTGCTCCTTTTCGATCACCTGAGCTGTCACAAGTACGACTGCCTCATTATCCTTGGGCCCTCAGATGAATTTTGATGGCCTCTGTGGGAAGTGTTTAAAGCTACCACTACAGACTCCTCAGTGCTCCAGACAAGGCTGCAAAGTCTTAGTTACATCAGAAAGATCTAAAGTCAAATCAGCCATCATAAAATTTAATAAAGCAAGTGAAAAAATTCTGCTGTGATCTCCAGTGGCAGGATTTCAGGTATACTGTCTTGAGAACTGTAAACGCTTCATTTGTGGTTTTGTCTATTCACTATTTGATTTGAAAAAGGTGTAGTAGACCTTTAAATATTCCTTGAGCAATTCTGGGGGGCCCTGTAGTGTTAAGCTATATGTAACCTGGGATTGAGTACTCTCGAAGCTGAGATAAACTACTGCAGCAGTGGTTTTGTTTCTTAGACAGGAAAATGGGAGAGAAAACTCTTTCCTTATACAGCTGACTAACATATGTGCACATCTGCTGGAGCTACGCATGCTAAATAGATCTGGAATTACTGTTGCCTTGCAGAACATGAAATCTGGGTGGCGAATAGTTATCTAACATGATATAGCTCAAAAGCTAATTTCAGCTCTATACTTTGTTCTTTAAAGGAAATAGGTTCAACTGGAAGCTAATACTTTTGTTAGAAGTATAATGCTCAAGAGGATGAAAATGTTAGTGGTTTTTAGGAGTAGCATAGGTCCTGTAAGTGCAAGCCATGGTCTGTTGGAATTAACAGAGATAAAGTTTCAAGCAAGGCCTTCAGGATGTTGGTAATCAATGGTATGCTAAATTGCATATATCAAGGACTTTGCTTCACAGCTCTCACGTCTAAATAGACTTATGACTTTAGTTAAGAATGTACTCCAAGGATGTACCAGTCCTGCCAGTAAACTTGGTTGTCTGATGCTAATCTGAATAACTTATGTGGATGGAAACAATGGATTTCTTGGCCTGAGACCTCATCCTTGGGGGACAGGGGTCAAATTTCTAGCTGGAGTGGGTGCAGGGTAGGGATCAGTAGCCTCTTGCGTTGTACAGCTTAGGGAGCACACTGTTCTGCAAATACTCACACTGAGTTTTGGGTACTGCTCTAGGAGCCAAGTTAGGCTCTATAAGGTATCAAGGTCTGCTAACAGTTAGAAAAACAGTGAAGAGCACACCTTTAGTAGTGATTAAATTTACATGCTAGTTCTGCATCCTTTGATTAAATCAACTGCTCCTGACAGAGTGAAGCACCTAGTCTTTTCTCTAGGGTTGTGGCTGGAATCCATCAAATGTTACAATACTCATGGCAGCCTGTTATTTCTTGGGTGCCTAATCTCAAGCAGAAAGCACGAAGCAGTAACTCCACATCTTAGATCTAGTGAAAACAATAACCAGAGGAAGTGTGCCTTTAAGCGAAAATGGGGAAACAGCTGGGAAGGACAGAGTAAAGTGAAGCAACTTCATAACCAAGAGAGCATTACAGCATTGCAAAGAAATACAGGGAAGTGAAGAGTCACTTCCCAGAAAAATTTCCCTCTGTAACAGTCGATTCATTTACTACGGCAAGAGTAAGCAGTCTTAGAGTGACTTGGAGCTTCCCCTATTGCAGTAACCAAAACAAAGATGTAATAGAATTGTTGGTTTCCCTAAACAGTCCACACAGAAACCTTTCAAAGGGATTTTTATTGTGTAGCAGTGGGGGCAATTGCCGCTGCCTCTGATCTTAGAAGCAAAACCAGAATCAACTTGGAAGTGTAGTATTTAGTGGGAAATGGGGCAGTTAAATACAATAATTGATCACATTTGTCTAATGGCTGTCTTTGTAAACAGGATTGATAAAAGGCAGGCAATGACCCTCTGTTCCTGCAGGAGACTCCAGGGGTTGTGTATGACCACCTTCTGGTTGAGACCCTGTACCTGCTCTGGAGAGACATTTGAAACAAATTTCTGGTTCAGTGTTTAGTTGTTTATGGGAAGCGTTCAGAGCAAAACAGACATGAAAGCTATGCAAAAGATGGGTCAGTTCTGGGCCTGTAAGGACAAAATGTGGCACACACATGAACTTGCAGCATTCCAGTGGTTATGAACCTTCAACTGCAATGCATGCCTTATGTATCACCTAGCACACGAATGCACCGGGAAAGGAGTCTGGTCTGTTGTGGCCACTGGCACAGAGCACTGGGCTAGCATTTGCCTTTGGAAGGTGAGTTTTTTTCTTTTGCTAGACAGCTGGATGACAGCAGGTTTGTTTCTGTATAAAAAGGAAATACTGAAACCACCTGTAAAGTGTTTCCAAACGTAATGAGAGCCAAATCTGAGATGTCTGTCAGATAGAAGTGCATCTGACTTGTTGCTGAACTATATAGGTTCCAGGGATAGTCAGGTTAAATATCATTAATCGTATCTGATCTATATTGAAACATGTGGCAATGGTGTGGACAATGTAAGGAATGAAACAAACTTGGGGTCTTTTCCAAGTGGGGGATACCAACAGGCTTGCATCCTGCTTCCACCTCAGTCTCCTGGGCCAGATTGTCTGGAAATAGTTAATCAAATGCTTGCTTGGACATGTATAAAGGGCTCAACATTCAAATTGTATGGCACAAGGGTGTTGTAAATCAGCATAACCTGAAAGAAGAAAATGAACTGTAAACCTGCTAAAAGTGCTCTAAGCTTCTCTCAGCTGCTTCAAAGCACCTGTGCAACAGCAATAGAAACAGGGCATCATTGCAAAGAAAATCAGCCCAGCAATGGCCAAATTGCGCTTGGTAATGAGTATAATATAAAAGAAGATGCTGAAGAAGTGCAAGGTGGGGAATAATTCAGTATGCACATGGTTGAGCAGGACTTTTTGGCCAGGAAGAAGTTAATTCTCCAATAAGAGGCTACTGGCTATCTGGCAACTGAGGTTAACACAGATCTTGTGGGATTTTTGTGACTAAGGCTAGCATTAAAGTAATGGTCAACTTTTAGTCCTGCTTTTATCCATGATGCAATACACTTTAATAAAGTTATGAATTTATAATAGATCTCAGACTTTATTAATTATCTGAAAATTTGTAATAATTTGGCATAATGCATATGATGAAAGAGCACCTTTTGTGTCTTGCCAGCCTCTTTCCATCACTTTAACCTGCTGTTTGAAGTAAGAAGACACTGGAGTTCATATTGCTAGTTAATATGATCACTCCCAGCATAAGCTTCATCAGGGTGTGTAGTCAGCAGGCTGCCTTCTGAAGAGTGCTGATGGTGATATTCACTTCAGCTTTTGTCTGACTGGAATAAACCATAAAAATGTGTTAAAAGTTGACTGGATCCGTTCTAGACAAGCTAATGATGAACTCTTGCAAGCGAATTGTTATCTCCGTGAATTAGACTTTAGAGTTCAACTCTCTCAGTTTAAAGAAAGAAAACATCCGATACTTGACATCAGCTCTTGCTCTGGGACAAACAGTTTCTCTTGTCTTGTGTAAACTGCTTGCAGGTATCTAGTGTACAATATCCTTGCAAAGATAAAAAAGGAAATACAATAATTGAAGAAGCTATTTAAAAGTTCCACATCCTTGGGTGCTGTTTTATGGGACTTTTTCTTGCAAGAAAGTCTGTTGTGAGGACACAATTTTAAGCCAGAAAACAATGGATTTGGAGACTACTGAAACTTTGCCAGGGAATGCTTTCTCTAAACATGGTGTAAACTTAGTGAAGGTTCTCGTTGGTTTTAACCAGGCATTACATTTCATCTGCTTACCACTAGCAGCTATACTGCTAAAGCCCAGTTGCATATTTCCTGCAAAGAAATCGGAGAAAAGCCATTTTTTTGTTACAAATTACTAGGTGCAATTGGTTTATTTTGGCACTAGTGAACTGGCTGATGAGATATGAATCCATACTATTCTTACCAATCTCTCTCCTTTTCATCTCAGTAATGCCCAGCTTAGAGCCAGCAGGGCGCTGAGGGTATTAGTAGTCTGCAACGGCTTTGAGCAGCCTCACCTAGGGCCTTCTCTTCCACACCCCTGGCTATGGATCCAGGAGCCCGTTCAAGCTCAGTCCAGGGCCTTCACTCACTTCCTGAGCTCCATTGGTAGAGTGCTAGTCTCCAGCTCAGCCATGTCTGTGCCAAGACCCATGCCCGGTCACGGACCCTGGCAATCTTGACCCCAGTGTTTGGATTGACTTTCTGGCTTGCCCTTGGACCTGTCTTATCACTATGGACCTGCCTGGTGGTCACTAGGCTATGTCTGATGCAGGTTACCCTTATTGGGGCCCACCCTGATCTGTGGCTTCACTTCCTAGCTTGACCTTGGACCTGCCTCATTGTCACAAATGTGTCTGGCCATTTGGACTAGTTGGTGCTCCCTGGTAAGAGCCTGGCAGGACAGCCCTGGCAAAATCCCATTCCACTGCAAGGATTATTCTGGTTTTCAAATCTGGCTTGATGCTCTTTCCTGTTAAAGCTTTATGGCACAGATAAACCAGGAAGCTAGCAAGGTTAATTTTCAGTGTTTTCAGTGAAGAGCTTACTGATGTCAATGAAGTTTGTCACCACATTTTTCTTAGCTTGTTCCAAATCACTTATTTGAGGCCAGGAAAGTGAGGACTGAGGCTGAACAGTTGAACCACTAAGGCTGCAGCCATGCTGCCTAGATGGGAAAACAGCAGAAGCAATTCAGTGTGGTCACCTCCTGTGTTTACTCGCTCTTAATTTTCATGTGTAATGAGCTCTCTTCAGATGATTTAGCATTCTGAAATGAGCTTTTGCTTAGTTCTATGGAAACATGAGCTCTGTGGCAACCAAGCACAAAAAGGGAATTGAACAGAACATTATGCTACTTTGCATAAATCCATAGTACATGTGCATTTGAATACTGCATGCGGTATCTAACAGCAGGAATGGAAAGAGCTCAGAAAGATAAGTGAAGCTCTAGATCTGCTTCTGTATTTTTTTTAAGTTGGGACTTTGTTCTGGTTTCAGCTGGAATAGAGGTAATTTTCTTCCTAGTAGCTGGCATAGTGCTGTGTTTTGGATGTAGTATGAGAGTAATGCTGATAGCACACTGGTGTTTTAGTTGTTTCTAAATAGTGTTTACAGTAGTCAAGGCCTTTTCAGCTTCCCATGCTCTGCCAGGTGCACAAGAAGCTGGGAGGGAGCACAGCCAGGCCAGCTGACCCAAACTGGCCACAGGGCTATTCCATACCATACGGTGTCACGCTCAGTATAGAAACTGGGGGTGTTGGCCGGGGGCCAGCGATCGCTGCTCGGGGACGGGCTGGACATCGGTCAGTGGGTGGTGAGCCATTGCATTGTGCATCACTTGTTTTGCGTATTATTATTATTTTCCCCCTCCTTTTCTGTCCTATTAAACTGTCTTTATCTCAACCCACAAATTTTTTTTTTTTTTCCAATTCTCTCCTCCATCCCACTGCAGGAAGAGAGTAGGTGAATGGCTGTGTGGTGTTTAGCTGCCTGACGGGTTAAACCACAACAGACTTCTTAGGTAAGTCACTAAATACAGAATACCATATCTGAGCTGAAACTGGTTGGGGCTGGCGGATTCATTATGTGATTCCTTTTATGTTCTTCACTCACAATTTCTTTTGGCCGTACTGAAATAGGATGTTAGACTGGACTACCCTTTTCTGTGATACGGTAAGGTGGTTAGTGATGTGGTGAAATACTGCTGAGCACTTCTAAGGGGTGATAATACAATGACTATTTCTCAGTCTTAGTGTTAGGTTGGATGCTGACTAACTGGGGTCAGTCAAGGGAGTGGACAGTCATGGCTGTTTAAAACCTGGCAACATGCAGCTTGTCATCACTAATTAGGAGGACATAGCAATTTTCTGAAAACAGAACCTCAACCATATCCAAAGAGAAAAGTATGCATTATATAAAAAGTATACACTTAGTCTCTAGCACTCTGACAAACTCATTCTGGCCAATTAAGCATACGGTGACATTTGACTGACCTTGTCAGCTGGAGGGGTGAATGGATAAAATAAATGAGCTTTCAGTCTCTGACTGAACATATTTAATATGCTGGGTAGGAGGTCAGTATGACTCATCCTTTCCATTTGCTGTATGGCCTGGTATTTGTAGAGAAAAATCTGTCCTTCTGTTGAATGCTTCCAGAGATGTAGTGCTTCTTGGTACTTGGATCCACTACGGGTGCCTTTCCAAACTGATACCCAGTTTCTGTAAAGCTGCCACACCTTAGCATGGCTCTCTGGAAGTGATTTAGCATGAATATTGCAGTTTGGTCCTAAAAAGCAAGGATTGTCCCTGTACCACAAGGTTAGTAGCTCACTGCATTCCTTAACATGCTGTGGACCACGGCAGCTTGAGAGTGCACCTGTCTGGATCCTATTATCCAGATTATGGAGTTACTTCTAGAAGGTACCCTAACTTGCTCCTTATCTAAATAACATTTCCCTGAATGCAGAAAGTGGCTTTTGTGCTGAACCAAACACTGCATCTAATTTAATGAGACAGCCTGATACCAGACTTGAAGAAGGCAGCAGGCTCAGTACAGGTCTAATACTGTCCAGGTAACAGCAAACTCCAAGAAAAAACAGTAATCAGCTCTTACTGCCTCACTGAGAGTGTGCCTCAGTTTAATAACCTGCTTCTAAAAAAAAGGTCCCTGAGGAAACAGTACGCTGTACATGAAGATCTCTATAGGAGTTTAATTTGTTGGTGTCCTTCGAGAAACATACTCGCTTTTTCTCAAGTCACTTTAAGAACTAGGCCTCTAGTTTCTAATTATCTTGATCTTTTTTGACTGGGACAGATAAATAATTATCACCTGAGCTGGGTGAATGAATGCAGTGAAGTGATGTTCTTAAATGCAACCAGCCACTCACTGCTCTGACAAAAAGTGTGATAATGTAATAGCACAGCCTTGCAAGAGATCTTACATGAATGTAAGAACGCTGCAAAACGTTTGCAGAAGTTTGCCAGGAGTTAGTCAAGTTAGTTTACCTTGTAAGGTGATACAGGTCCTCCATGCTCCAGCTGAAGCTTTAAGTGATTTCTAAATGAGCATGACATTAAGTGAGCAGAAACCTAATCAGTAATTGATAGATCTACTTGCATGTCCCTATCACCACACTGTCTCCGATACGCAGACCAGATTGAGCCATGGAGCCCTTAGTGCAGCTTGTAAGGAGCTCTAACTGTACTACACTGCTGTTAGAGGCCTCATTATGCTAACAGTTATGAAAGTTGAACCCCTAAAGTGAGAAAACAGTGCAACAATAAAGTGAATTTTATCCAGCTCACATAGGAAGCCTAATGCAAAAAGGAGACGGAGGATTACTGTATGCAAATGGCTAATCTTTTCCTTTTTTTTTTTTTTTGTCCCAGCTGTCTAGACAGCTAGGCAAACACCAGGTTAATTTTTCAAGACACTGACTGCAATATGTTTTAACACTTCATGCTCTGTCATGGGTGCAATCTGCCCAGATTGTCTGATAGTTATTGATCCTATATACAAGAGACTTGAAGATTTTTCAAGGTTATGATACCTGAGAAAGTAAAAAGTATCCCTGTCCAAGATTATAGTGAGCTTGGTATGTTTCTAAGTTGATGAACGAAATGTAAAGGTGGCTGAGGTTGTGGAGTATTTCATTGCTGTTAGTGTAGGAGCAATGAAAACCTTGATGGATTGGTCTGAATGACAGCTCTAAGTCCAGATCTCCTTGTACTAATATAAGTGTTCTTGGACTTAAAACTTGGAAGTGAAACAGAAGGACAGTTCAGAAAAATTGTAATACTCAAGATTAACATTTGAAATGAGAGTGTGGAGAAACATGGGTATATTCTCACAGTTGTGCAACTCACTGTCTCACCCTTCTCCCTCCCAATTCTGCTGTTGATGTCAATCTTCTCCAATCTGGTACATGAAGAAGTGTTTTCTAGGTGTGAAAGCAAACACCAGACTTAACCAATATGTTTCTCTGCACCTTGTGTCTGTTGCTTTGAAGTCCCGCTGCAGCTAGCGAAGGCTGCAGTCCTGTTCAGGTCTTAGTTTCTGTGTCTGACAAACTCCACCAAGCCCTGACTGGAGTCTTAATATGTGAAATTCAAAAGGTGGCTGCTGGGGAAAACCTTTCCAGGTCAAAAACCCAGTGTAGTCCATGCTGCTTTGCTTGAGATGGTTGTGTTTGGACGGAGCAATGGCATTTGGCACACTATCATGGAGCAGGAGGCAGTGGCACTGCAGAGATATGATGGATAACTAGCTTGTGGCCCAGAGCAGTTACTCGCATCAGACCTATGCAAATTCATACAGCTTATGATTAACACTTGCTAGCAAGAAGAATCTTAAAAAGCTGTTCACGAAGGGGGAAGGAAAGCTTATAATGGTTCATAATGATAGCTCTTACCCAGAACTTGCTATCCAGCACTTCATATAAGGCCGTCTGCCACACTGAGAAAGCACAATGGAGCCGTATCGTAATTCCTAACATGGGGCACGACCTGCAGTATTGTAGTTAGAAACCTGGGTATGACATTCCTTTGATGGGATTGTTACCCTCACGGAGTCTATAAGCAAAATGTAAATGTGCTCTCTCAGTGGTTTGTTGCCCAGCCTTGGGGTGTAACAGCTGAAACTACTTCATGGCCTACTACAGAAGCAGCAAAGATGCTTTCCTGGCAGCTGCCATGAGTCCCAGACTGTATTCTGTGCCTGTGCCCTTTCCAGAATTCATAAGGAAGACTTAGACATGCTGCATTATTGCATCTTAAACATTAGAGATCTGACTGGCACCAGAAGATTCCTCCCTTGGGTAGATCATCTATGTAGGGAAGCAGTAAAGCACAAACTTGTACACATTTAGTAGCATAAATAATGACAACACCCAGGTTTGGTAGGAAAGGGAGCACCAGTTATGGTTTGCTGAAGCATCAAATTGGAAGGCAGAACTGGATACTGAGTGCTGGAAATAATTAGCTGATCGGCTTTTATGCTATACTCAAAATTTGTTTTCACTGTTCAAGCAAAACCACTCCACTATCCTTGCACAAAAAGAAAACTAGTACTTTAGTGCAGAGAAAGTAACCCTGAATACAACTTTATTTATTAGCGTAGTGCAGTACAAGCATAGGAACATAGTAGCGTGACCTGAATGAAATGACAGGGTGAACTGAAAAGCTTGTCATGTAATCTTTTCTGCAGCCAACAGTCAGTAGTGCTCCAGTGTAGTCTAGTCTGCATACATTTCCATTTAAATTTTCTATCAATTTCCTTACACATGCTCAACACTAAGTATCTTTTATTTGAGATGCCAGCTGACTTCACTGGTGAATGGTCACATCTCTATTACTTTATGTTCAGCCATACATTCCTTCGGACTCTGACCCTGTTGCTTGCTTCCATTCTCTTTAGGGTGCCTAGTTTGCATTTTAGCTTGAGTTTTGACTGCTGTTGTGTTCCCTGAACTGTTAATCACAGCTATGTGCTGGAAGAGCTGACTTGTACTGCAGCTGCGCTTTTTCGGCAGGAGAGACTTTCTTGTTGGGGGGGACCCCACAGCTCATTTCTAAATAATCAATGAATAGAGAATATCCCAAGTAGAAATCTGCCCTGGCTTCAATGAGAGCCAGAAATTTACTCATATTAGTGAAGTAATATTTATTATTGGGAGTCAGGAAACAGCTTTATCTTCCATAAAGATATTTGAGAGGTGTGAGCAGTGAGTCTAATCTGTATGGGAATGCTACGGTGGTAGTCAACACAGCTCAAATCTGGCTGGCAGGCCTGTCTTGTAACCACATGACTAGTTTCTTTCCCTTTTTAAGACTGATTAGCAAGTAAAACTACTAAGGTCATATTCAAGCACTCGAAATTTTCTGAGAAATTACTGTGTTTCAAGAGCACATCTGTTATCCACATTTGGTGGGCCAGTCTGTCCAACTGCAACCGCCTTTATCTTCTGGATTTTGGCAATACCCATTTCTAACAAACTCTGTTGGCAAGATATGCCAGCTTCAGTCTAACTGTACACCAAACAAGCGATTCGTGGCAATCAGTTTTTTAGTCACAATTTCACTCAGATGTTTTTGATTGCAGTGAAAAGACACTTTTTGAACAAAACAGACTGATACTGAGTTTTCATGAACTTAGGAATCAGAGCACAAAATTCTGTCTTTTCCAGCCATTTTCCCCTGAAATTGTCCTTTTGATTGTCTCAAAATCTGTGACTCTCTGAATGGGACTGTCACAGCTGACAACCCTGCCCGTGAAATCTCTTCACCACTCTTCAGATACTTCTAATTCATTTCCTACAACCATATGGCTGGCATGAGGATTTAACCCCTATTCTTAGTGGGGCTTTCATTTCCACAGGCAGGTGAGAAGCTTGCCATATACTATCCCGGCAAATACAACTGCCACAGACTCGTTACATCATCAGAAAAGATGCAAGCTGCTTTCTGGGAAATAAAATTACTAAAAGGCATGTGGAAAATGCAAAAAAATGCTTCAGAAGAAAACTGAAATGAGCTTCTGGCAAAACCAGTAAGATTCTTGTCTTTGATAAATGATGGAAACTACTACATAATTTTGGTAATGATGGTATTGTAGGAAGTAGGAAATGCAGGAAGTAGAAAATGTAGGAAGTAAAATGCATCATAGTTCCCTGGGTCTATCGCTGTCTAGTTTCTTATGGCTGCATCTCATTTTTAAAAGGCAGTATCATAATACTGCTCTGAGCACTGTGGCAATAGCTAAGCTTTAGCCACCATATCAGAGGCTTGAGGCAGAGATAAGTCACTTAATATTTTTATCTCATCAGGCATGTGTTTGTTATGTGACCCTCACGCTGGGGGAGCCCTTCTTCCAAATTTGCATTATCCCACCCTGACTGATGAGTTTATAGCTGATGTGGGGAAGGGAGATGCCATTACGCCAAAGCGCAATTCATTTTGTGAGTCAACTCAGCCCATATTTTCTTTTACTCTTTCACACCAACTCCCGTTAATATTTAGCTTCATATGCCGGTTTTCAGGACAGGCTAAGACAAACTGTTGGTGTTAAGTGCTACATGTACAGGAAAGGAATATTCTCATAGTGGTAGTTGTGGTGGCAGCAGGTTTCTAAGAATATACTACGTAGTAGGCGTGTTGTACCATTGATGTATTCTCCGAGCCCTGTAAATAGTGGACTGAACTATTACAGACAGCTACTACCCGACAAAGCTAGTATTGGTTAGGGAAAAGCAACATTAATTTAATTTCTGTATAATAAGGTTTCTTTAATGTTTGAAGTCAATGATCTTTACAAACTTCTGGGCATGGTATTTTACAGCTAGATTCAAATACATAAGGCAAAATAATATAAATGTGTTACTGAAACTTAAATTTAAGAATAAGCAAACAAAACTGATTAGACTGAAAAAGGAATTCTGTCCAAAGCACAATGCATTTCGTGCTGATTAAGGATTTTATTACTTTAGATATGGCTAAGCATAATGCTTTTACATGGAGGAACAGCATGATGGATGATGATTTTTAGAAGCAAAATAGCAATGCTGCTCTTCAGCTGTGCTTGGAGTTGCTTACCAGCTTTTCTCTTGAGACTTAATTAAAAAGAATTGCAGTCTGCACATCTTCAGTCTGTCCATCTTCATATGGAAATACTGGCATACTAGAAACAGTGGCTTGCTTTGACATTACTGAGTGGTGCTTAAAAAGCAGATGTATTCAGGTGTCATATTTAATATGACTGATTATCATAAATGCTACTACTTTCTTATAATTCATGAATCTCAGCATTATGGCCCTGGGAAGCTGCAGCAGGTGCAGCCTCAGTTTATGGACTCGGAAAGACAGCATAACCGAAACAACAAGTTGTTCAGTGTCACCTGTCATCGCAAAGAAATTCCTCTGCCCACTCCTTGCTGTTGCCTTCTGCATGGGAGATGTTCCTGTGAGCTTGTGGGATGTTGCTGTTAGCTCCTCATGACAACGCTGGGTTTTCCAACTCCCCTTATGCTACTGCTATGATACAGTCATATTCACATATATCACGGCACCAAGCAAAATAATGAAATTGTGGCCAAGGTGGCAATTTCCCTCCAAGGTGAAGTTGCTGATGACTTTGCAAAGCATGTTTTAGGAAGCAGGATGTGACCTTTACCACCCCTGTTCCCTGGATCCTTTGGGCTACAGGAGTGTTGAAGTGATGTCAGGATTCAGCATGCTGTCTGCACACAGATTCTTCTTGAGAAGAGTAAAACTTGGGACTTCAAGGAGGCCCAGGTGTGAGTCTGGAAGTTGTAAGGATTATGTGCATTAACATTAAGGGAGCAACAAGCAGGAGAATTAGGTGAGGGAGAAAATATGTTGTAATATAGAGTAAAGCAGCCAGAGCAGAACACATGAGGACTGTGGAAGTGAGGCAGGCAGCTTGTAAGCTGGTACGTCCATGTGGTGGATCAGAACCACCTCTGCAAGCACGGTGCCCTAGCAGTGAGTGAATTCACCTGGCATCAGGCTGAGTGTCAGTCCTGGCTGTGACACTGGCAGGATACTTCTCTTTCCTGGTGTCCTGCTGTGGCTGTGCAGACTGCAAACAATATCTGACAAGTCTGTTCCACTACTTACACATACTCCAGGAGTTTGAACCCTATTTGGCCTTAGAGTAATTAAGGTAAATAAGCTGATAAAGCTAAAGGTAGATGTGATGGAATTGCAATGAAAAAAAAAAAAAGAGGCTTTAACTTTTAACTTTGATTGACATGTATTTGTAGGACAAGTTATTTGCAGATTAGCTTCAGTTTGAGTGTTGCATTTCTTTAGTGAGTAAAGCCTTCAATTGACTGCAAAAAAGCCATAGCTTTTTGTGTCTCTTCTATAGTAACTATTAAATGTATAGCTGGTACATATGCGTTAGTGAAGCATCAAATCCAGCTCAGCAGCAAATTAGTGACTATTTCTGCTGCTGAAAAGGCTGGAAGACTGCTCATTCTTATAAGATGTGTGTTGTTAGATTTCTGTTAAGTCAGTATAAACAACCTATTTTCTAACTGTCTGCTCTTTGGGGTGATTCCACTTCTGACAGTTTAGTCTTAACTAAGTGACTATTTCTGGAATAGACATATGTTTGTCTGGAATAAATGTCAGATAAGAACAGGAAAGACTTGGTCCATCAAACACAGAATTATGAGTAGTGGTTCAGATGTTTATGCTTTGAGTTGGTCATCAGGAAGTCTTCAATTAGTTAAATTCTTCGGACAAAATTTGTAAGAAACTGCCATATCAGTTGTGCTGGAACCTCTGTTAATACTACACAGACCATGAAAATGTTGAGTAACCACCCTTGTAAGTGTATCTGCAGAAAACCACAGCTAAAACATAGATCATTAACGATGAATTTCTGGCAGTTGTGCATAATACATTTATTTTTATATCTTACATTCTAACCACTTCAAAATTAGACTTTTCATGTCCTCTCTTTCCCAGGAAACAGCTTTAATCAGCTCTACTAACAGAAATATTTTTTTGCTGATGCTACAGAAAATAGAACTGAATGGCCTTTAACCAAGTAATAGAAGAGTATTTCCCATAATAAACCCTAGGTCATCACCAACATTTACTATATACTGCTGGCATTTAGGACAGATGAGTGTTTTTTGCCACTGTAGTAAACAAGATTCAGAATATCTTGGGAATAACAGCAGCACAGCCTCACAGCTTGGTAATTGCTAATAGGGGATTACCTTCCCTTCTCTAAGCTCTAGGAGGGGATTCCCACTCAAAGCTGTTGTAGCCCGATAATTTGTACATCTTCCAATCTACTGCTCATCCTCTGCCTAAGAAATTATTTAAAAGAAGATACGCTGTCTCTGCCCCAGTTTTCCCTGCTGCATTTTAAGTGCTAGTAGCAAACAGAGATGTGGTAAACAGTTTACTTTAAATTCATAATACAATTTCAGGTCCATGGAGCCAGAGCAGGTTTGCCTTGGGAGCAAAACTAATATTTTTCAGTCCTGAGCATTCACTAAAGACTTCTTCTGAATTCCTGACTGAGTGTGACGTTTGGAGTGGAAAAGCACAATCGTATCTGCCCAAATCTTTTCAGCTGCATCTAGTATAATTGCCAAACTGACTCTTGTGGTAACTTAGGCGCTTGATTTATTGTAGTCAGCCTGTGAGATTTCTAATAAAGTTGCATAATGCTAGGTTGTTGTACAAAGCCTGGTATCTGCAATTACTTGAGACCATCTCTTTTCCTGTAGGAAAGGTGGTTTTAGTGACATTTGAAATGTGGCCTGAGGGGACACGACTGGCTAAAAAAAGAGCAGCTGATTTTTTGTTATTCTGGGAGGCTGAGCATATGGTACCACACAAGGCCAAATGAGTTTCTCCCTGTGCTTTGCCAACCTGTGTCTTAAGGTTCCCTGCAGTCTTCTCTTCCCTCCTTGGCAGGCAGCAGTTTTGCATGCCTCTTTTCCAACTAATTAGATATAGTGTTAAGAGATTGCCTTTCCCTATAAACCTGGCTTCATCAAACATGCTAGGAAGTCATGGCCCAGTAGCCATGTGGGCGGATGCCTTTCATGCACTGCACTTGGTCGAACCTATTACTGTATTTTTCCACAATATTATCAACTGTGGTGTCCAAATTACCTTCACAAAGTACTAATGCTGGCCTCTGCTCCACTGTTTCCTCTCTGTCACATGGTGATTTGAGCTCAAAGATGAAGAAAGCATTTGTTCTAGAAAGAAATTAATTGCCTCTTAAAAAGCAAGGAGAACTGATTTGAGCCTTGATTAGAGCCAAGACCCTTCAGCAGAAATTGTTTGCTAAAGAAACCTATATATTTCCTTGGAAATATTTATCTGGAAGGTTGGATCTGGCTGACAATTAATTATTCTGTTGCAATTCTGTGAGACTGAAGCGTAACACAAGCTTATTAGACAAATCCTATGAAATCAAGAACATGGGAAAGTCTAAAAAAGAGGAAATACAGTGGTGTAGCACTGGGCTGGTAATTCATTTTATCAGATTTTCAGGCACTGAGTTAATGCTTTATGCTGGAGAGTTGATACTTCCAGTGGAGAGTTCAATCGCTTAACTGTGTTTAGATGGATTACGCCTATGCTGGGTGCTCTGCGCAAGGCAGAATCTCAAATCTCTGGGCAAATATGCACTTTTGGATGCTTTTCTCCACAGCTGCAATGTCTTTAATCTCCAGTGAAAATGGCTTACTCAGTTTTCCAGTAGTACAGTTAAAATGTACTAGTAATTTGGTTTTGGGACAGCATGGCTACTGCCCTTGTCCTTTCAATTACAGTACCATGGATGCTTTGGGAGACAAATTATTTGTCACTCTAAAAAACCAAATCCAAATGCTTGCTTGTGTGGCATGAATCAAGGTCTGTGGTCCATGTCCGGTGTTGTATACATTGTGCAGATAAGAAGCAGCTCTCTCAAGAGCTGAGCTGTATGCCTGTTGCATTAGCACTGAAGCTCAATAGTGCGAGTGGCCTCTCAGAAGCAGAAACACTAACTCAGCTCTGAAGCTACGCAGCTCATGATGTGTGTATCTAGCTGAAGGCAACAAAAAAATTGTGCAACTTCTTTGAGATCAGTGTGCTACTGATTGATTAAAAAACAGAAGAAAACCCCAAGAACAGATCAAGCAAGAGGAGGCTATCTGACAGTAATAGCACCACTGGTTCCACTCTCGTTACCCTGATTTTACTTAAATTTAGGTATCAACTGTGACTAATGCAATGGATTTGGGCAATAGCTTGCCATGACTTTCATGTTTTGTCCTTCTAACTGGAATATAGTGCGCTGTGTATCCGAGTCTAGCAACATCCTATTAGGAACGCATACAAGAAATTAATTATTCGAGTTTGTTATGGTGAGCCTTAAATTTGTTGCAGCCCAGTACTGTAAAAGAAAAACTTTATAATTCCTTGGTGGAAAGTAGATGTTTTAGTATCTGCAGATTGTACAAAAATTTACTCCAGGAATAATGCCTCACTTGTCTTGTGTTGCACTACTGGCATTCTGCTTTTGTTCTTGACATGAGCAGCAAGGCACAGTCCTGTTAAATATCACCTCCACCCTGAAGAAAAGATTATGGGATCCTGATGCTATACAAATGGTAAGGAATCCCACCTCTCTCAGCATGCTAAAACTGAGATCAAATACTTCTCTCAAATTATTTTCTTGCATTCCAACTCTGTAATTTTGGGCCGGGAAGGAACTTAATATATCTAACCAAATAGTATTCTTCATTTCTTCCTGTCTGTTTCAACAGGAGAGCCTGATTAGTTTTCTGTGGTGATTATGCTTCTTTCACACTTTAAAATATAACACATTGGAAAGTTTCCTTCCCTCTCTTACTGCATAAGGTAAATGGGCACTTCTGTTCTGCAGAATGTGCCAGGCTGTGAACATCGGATTGTGCATGGGGCAGACACAGTCACAAGCACAACATCATGAGCAATGTACCAGTCTAAGTTCTCAATAGAAATGAGGCATAATCCCTTTTAGTAGCTATACTGTGTACCAAAAGTACTTTAGTTTCAGCAAGGTTAAACCTCTTAGAATCAGAGCAGGCCCTGAAACAGACCTAAATCAGTTCATTTGCAGAGCTGAGAAATGGCCTCTTGGGTACTCTCCCCTCTGACCCAGAGTTGTAGATTGAAAAGCCAGGAAAAATAGGTTTTATAGCCACAGCTGATACTTTGGAGGCTGTGGTTATGCCCCAAGCAATGGGGTAGCAGTTCCAGTGTCTGACCTGAGAAAGTGGGAGTTTGCACTGAACTTCCAGTGGAGACAGACCCTGCTGTTAGCTTGGAGCTAGAATGGCTACAGTAGGACATTCAAGGAAAAAAATCATTACTTCTAAAACATGGCTTTTATTCTCTGATACTTATGGTATCATCTATGAAGGGCCTGGAGAACAAGTC
>VZTL01036543.1:1435-12714 GCA_013400535.1 Scopus umbretta
CGAAGGGCTTCTCCGGTGTAGAAAGAACATGTTTCAAGCATACAGCAAGTGCGCGTGTGTATGCATACATACATATATAGAGAGATGTGTGTCTGTATGTGCACACACTCACACACCACTTACCAAAAGACTTATTTTCATAGCGATTAAGTAATCTAATATGTAACTTCATACACTAAAAATATTGTCATACAACAGAAACTTTAGAAACTTTATTCTACATAGCATTAGAAAGCAGTCTACAAGACACCCTCCTCCAAATGACTACATGTCTCTAGATTATAACAGGCCTGAGCAAACAATTTGGGAGTGCCAGTATGATGAATGATCATTAAAAAGTTTCCATTTCAGTGTTTTGTGAATTCTGGTCATGAGCCTGGTGAGAAATATTTACTATAATACTTCTATTTATATACATACTCACACTCTAACCAGCCATTTTCTGAAGCATTTTTAGTTCCTCCCTTGCAGTCTGGATTACAATTTTTTGATTCATTACTCTGTTTTCACATAATCTTGCACGACATGCAATCCTAAAGTACAGTAGCTCATGAATCACAGTCTTGATATGTCTACGGACCTACTACAGTAATTTCCATTTGACTGGCTGGCTCTATTCAGGATTTTGACCATCCCATACACCCCCCAAAAAAAATAAATCTGAAACCTTAAAACATTCTCGCTGTCTCCTTAGGCTCTCCTGCTTCAAGTTGGATGAGTATGTAACTGCTCTGAAGAGACCATCCTTCCTTGGGCTGTGAGATGGGTGTGGGCCTGGAAGACATCCATGCTAAAGCTTAGTCTTTAGTGACGGGTATCAGAGGATGGGGCACGGCTTCTTTTTGTGCAACAGTAACTTCAGTTGTTGTATCACATCACAGCATCGTGCAACTGTTTGCAGAAGTTTGTAACTCATCTCTACACCCCTTGTCTTTCGATAAGCAAGTTTTATGAAACAAAGTGCTGTAAAATGTGGCAACGGTCAGGACGTTAGCTCAAATGTTTTCTTGTGATTAGTAAGAATATTGTATTTGTGCAAAAGTGCTTTTGGGGGAATGGCTGCAATTAGTTTTGGTAGGAAGAAGCCATAAAATGTCCATAAAATTCTGAGCACTTATTCTGGGGCAAATTTTGTGTAATTTATAGCAAATTCCACCTCTGACATGAGAAATTAGGAGAGAAACTCCAGTTTCTCTATGAGTCTGTGTAACTTTTCTGTAGAAGTCAGAGGACTAGAGCAAAATAAAAATTTGAAGTAAAATTAACAGGAAATATTACATATGTACATTTTGGAAGCTGCTTATTTCTGCTCCCAGAATGGAGGAGGGGGGGTCCAGGCTGGCTATAATAAGATGCTAATGAGTAAACAGGAAAACTTAATGACTGTTACAAGAACTTCACAGGCACTCTGTGAGGCCCCAGTATGCGTCTTAGTCTAATTTTGGCAATGACAAAGTGATGGCAGCCTCTCAGTGCCTCTCAGAACAGAACTTGATGCCACCGGGCATAGCTGGACTCAGCCGAGTCTCCATCAACAGCCTTTTCCACATCACATAGCACTTGAATGAAATCCTCAGCACAGCTTCCATCCACATTCCTCAAGGAGAGACAGTAAGAAACTTAAACTATTTCATACAGCCTTGTGTAAGGCAGATTCAAGTATTCATTTAATACAGCCTTTTTTTATTTCTTTCTTGTCCTCCACTTTCCCTCCATTTTAATCACATTTATTTTTAAAGCACATCTTGTCTGAAGAAACAAATTCATTATATGAGTAGACAAACCCAGTTATAAAGATAGGAAAAAAAGTTTTCTATTGTTTTGGTTTGGATTGTTGAGCTTTTTGCTTTGCGTTGGTGGTCAAATAAATCAAAAGATGACACTGTACAATGTAAAAGTACAATCATGAATAGCTGTTTACATGGATTTTAAATATTTTGGTAATGTGCAGTGTGCAAATTACCAAGATATGAAGAGAAGTCCTGATTTACATTGTGCAAGAATGAGGTTCATATGCTATTTATCCTCTGTTTATTTTTACTAATCCAAATTATTACAATAAAAGAATAGCAATATGTGGTCACATAATTAGCTCTTACAATAATTAGAAGAGGAAAAAAGCCCGCACTGAGGCAAACACGCATTTCTGTGCAATTTAAACAGGAAGTCCTCGATGATTAACATTAATTGAGAAAAGGCTTTTCTAGCAAAAATAAAAAAAGAATCCTGTGTGAAACATTAAACAAACTTATCTGATATTTATGGTTTTTTCTTTAATAATTAATGAAATGTAAATAGTCAAGGGAGTCTAGAGTTTTGCTTTGTAACTAGCTACTATTATAAACGGCAGTCAGATGTTTACAGAATACCCAGAACCCTTTTGTGTGGAAGGAGGTTACAAATCTGCTCCTTTTCCCTGTTCAAAGTCAAAAATAATGGTGCCTGATCCCCAGAGCATTCATTGCAAGAACTGTTTGCATATTCAGTTATTGTTTCTGCTGCGTCAGTCATCTGCTGAAGTTCACTCTAATGTGGCCCTGATCAATTCTGCCAGCTGTGCTTAAGTGCTGTTTACTATAATAACATCACACTGCATTCTTATTTGGCAACAACAGCTATGACAGCACCTAAATGCATTGAGAAGCCAAGATTTTATCATGTACACAGATCAAATTGGAATTGTTTATGGAGGACAGTGTTGTTCTATTTCTGTCCTTTCTAGTGAATACCAATACCACAATAATGGCTTTGCCAAAAGCATTACTACTCTGCCCTTTCTAATAAGTGAAGGTCCTGTTGATCTAAATACTCTACAGGACATGGAAATGATTTCATTATGGCAGCATACACATTTTCACTGGATAAGAGAGAGAACTTAGAAGAGGGGTAGATTAGATAGCGAGATAGGAATTGGTATCACTCAAGGACGAACAGAAATATTTTGTCAATGTACCAATATATTTGGTAAGATTCACAAAATAATGTAACTATCCAGTGTTTAAAAGGAAAAGAAAGAAAAAAATAAATAAACCGGAGTAATTGAATAACAACAGAAACACTCGGTGTGGCACAAAGGTCTCCAAACACATTCGCAACATTTCAAAGTAGTTTCACATATTTTTCCCAATATGCACAACAGTTCGCTTGGCCATATGTTAAGTAAATCAAATGTCTTTAATATACAGGCATGGTGAAAAAGCCATAAAGAATGAACCTGATCCTCCTTCTCCTGAAATCAGTTATAAATACAGCAATAGAATCTTGTCTTGGGAGTTATTTTTTACACTGTGATAACACCCTGCAGTATGCTAGATGCTTTCCAAACAGAAATGAAGACACATTTCCGGACAGCGTACATATAAAAAGACAATGACAGATGAAGCAGGGGAGGGGGAAAAAAGAGTAAGATGTCCACAAAAAGGTTGTAATATGGAGAAGCATCGGTCGTCTTAGCCTCACTGTTTTTGTTTTGAGGGAGAGGGCCTTTGCCATTATCTTCCAGGTTTAGAATGCTGAGCTCCCCTCAGTTTATCCTCCCACGGTTCAGCCTTTATTTTCTTCCCTCATCAGCTTCCCAGAGCTGGTGAACTGTCCTTTCTTCTCCTCACAGCCAGTATTCAGTGCTTACCTTCCCATAAAGACAAGTCTTCACACAAAGCACTTAAATTAAGAGGGTTCTGGGGAACCATGAACATGCACTCATAGGACCAAAGTAAAGCAAACTTCACAGGAGCAACACTAGGCTTTGAAGACCATCCAGGAAAAGGTCTTTAGTAGGCATGGAGAGGTGTGAAGGCAGTTGTGGGAGCTAGCTCTTGAAAACTAAAAGGATGGGAGATGGAGGGATGAAAGATATCTAGAGATATGGAGCCAAGGACAGTTAGGTAGGACCTTGAAGAAAACTGCAAAAAAGAGCAGCTTGACCTATTGGAGGAGGTGGGGTTCGAAGAGAAGCCTAGCATGGCCGTATCTGACAGCCATGTTCTGAAAAGCCTGAGTTATGTCACCGAGCAGACTTCTTGCAAGCGCTTTTCTGCACTGCAGCGAAAGTCCCCTTAACTATATGGAAATGAATAGAAATGTTGACTGTATGCTGCCCCAAGAAAACTGATGGAGCGAAGCAAAGCAGTCTCTTCTAGAGAGCTGATCTTGCTACAGCACGTGCCTGAGCAGTGCGTGAGAGGTGGTCTGGGTAAGGTACCAGAAGCAGCAAGAAATAGAAGGAGAAGGCAAGGAAGTGACACAGGTTGCACAACCCAATAAAAAGGTTTCAAAAGAAAACACAGCACTAGTACTGATTAAAAGAGGTGCTACAGAAGGGTTAAGTAGTTAAACATTTCTCACTCCAGCAGCTGCACAGAAGAGAATTCAAGAGAATATAAAGAGATCCTGCACACATTCAATGGGAAGGAAATGTAAGAGTTAGTAGGAGCTCAGTCGGTGACTCTTCCAACTCTACAACCATAGACGCAGCTGAGCTGTTTGAATCAACAAAGCCACATACGAAAGACACGTAATTTGAAGTGGTACCCAGCCATAGATTACCTGCCTGAAGAGTGTACTTTCAGCATTAAATTTAATTTCCTTTCGGGGATTTAAGGTAAGTTTTTGTTTTGGTTTGCAAACCTAAAGAACTATGTTTTTAATGGAGAAAAAAAGAGTAAATAAATTAGTAAGTAATAGCAATGTGCTTTGAATCCTACACCTTCTGTTAACTTCCGTGAAGTTATTGGACTTCTTAGGAATAAGGCACACAACATGGATAAATCTTAATATGCATTCATGTCGTACATCCTAACAGCACAGAAGGCTCCTTCTGAGCAACTGTAGAGCATGCTGTGGCTGTGTATTAAAAATACTGCACATTTGGCTATTACAGATCTGTATTACATAGTTTTTCACCAATATCAAAACACATTATAAATTCTTATTAAAATATGAAAGCAACAATGCCTATTTAAATTCCAGTAACATTAACATAATTTTATAGCTGAAGGAACTGCAACATTGACAAAGGTATTCTAATTTTTCTTTCTCAAAATCTTTGAATACAAAGAATTAACAGGTTTTATGTCGTTGTGAAGAATTTGGGGACCAATTCAGAAAACTGATGAACATTCCCAATATGCAAAGTAGCCGACTGGAGTTACAAGCCCTCAGAGAGTCACAAGATGTCCTTAGCACCTTGCAAGATAAAGCCAGCCTGTAATTTCTATGCTTTTTCTTCATTCTTTTTGCAACTTTTAAAGTCAGCAAATGACATTTCATTGCTCTTCTGCTAATCTCTTATATACTAAATTTGAATTGGGGGTCATTATTTACAGTGTATGTATAAACTATGGAAGTCGGAAGTCAGGGGGCTGTAGCTGCAGAGCAGACCTTTACTTTAGCTGGGTTAAATAGTTAGATTGTTGCTTACATGTATAAATAAATCCCTCTTTCATCATGGCCTTACAGAAAACATGACATCCTTCTAAATTCATCATCAGGTTGCCAGGCAGACTCCAAAACAAAAATAATTCATTCAAACTGTTTAATCTACTCAGTGCAGATTGACAGTATCTTTATATATTTTTGAAAGCTCTTTTAACATTAGCTGATACTTTAGTGTGGGAAGAAACTAAAAGCTTTCTACATATAAAAGTTCATCGTTTACCTTCGCACAGCTATCAGATAAAAGCATAAGGGCAATGAAGCCACAGCTCTCAGATATATTACTCCCAAAGGACAGAACCCAAATGCATCAGCATCAGTAAAGGCAGCAGGTGTGAGCTTTGACTAAAGAACAAATGTTATACAAGAGAAAGATGCCTGAGAAGAGGTAACTGAGCCTATTAATGGCCCTGTGCCTCAAACAGGAGGGCTCTGCGCCTCCAAAGACATGAAACAACGCTCACTAGAGGTAAATAAATAAATAAGCGAGAATACTACTTCAGATGTTTTAGTGAACTTTCTTATGAATGGATTGCAACACACAATGACAAAACTCCCTCAATTCCGCTTTTCAATAACTCCAAGGCACTAGGGATGTGACAGCATGATGAATACCACAACAGACAGCTCCAATATGGTACCATTTTACCAGATCAATATCTCACTGCAATATAAGAAAAAAAGAAGCTGATATTAGTCTACACAGTGTATTACAGATGAGGTACATTTCTTCTTACTGCACTCATGCTGAACCAAAGCCATAATTCATAGATGCCTTTAAAAGGTTTGCACACTAGCACATGCAAAAAAAAGGCTAATCTTGGCTTCAACATCTGTTTGAACATGCAATAGCTTAAAGCAATAAGTGCGTAGGATTCTATGTATGTATCTATTAATCTACCTATGTGTACCACAAACACAATGATAAACATATCTGGAGACGGAGAAGTAACAGGATTTTTGTATGCTGCGTGGTTCCTTCAGGAATAGCTTTCTTCAGGAACAGATTACTTTACATATTAATCAAACATATCTTAGCAAGTCAGTGTGTCCCTTCTCTCCCCCTTTTCTGTGAAGACATAGGAACATTTCTAACTGAAGCTACAGTGGGGACCGTTTTAAAAGTCTTCATTTGCCAACAGCAATCACAGTTTTGTTTTTTTTTTTTTCCCCCTGTACTTCAAATAGGAAATGAGTGGGAGATCTCAGTTACTGCTGTGTGATAAGTGCTTGCAAATTTAACCTTTTTATAGCAACTACTGTAGCTTTCAAAATAGAAAACAAATATGATGCCTTGGTAAAAATAATATATTTAAGGCTAGCAGAAAGAAACTACGAAATAGACATTATCAGAATATGCATTTGCTTTCTATCTTCCCCAGTATTCTCTGAAGAAAACTAAAGGGGAAAAAAAGAAATTCTTTGATCTGAATAATAATAGTGGACTTTATTTCACTCTGATAATGTCATAAATGCCTGTCTTGCACATAACCTAATGGCTATATTTGGACAGGTAAAATAATATAGCTATATTTTTTTACCTGAGAATGTAGAAGATAACACAAATGATCAAAGGAATTAATCCTGTTGTTTGACAGCTGTCTTTAATTCCTGTTGATTGCCCTCCTTTCCAATATAAACTACAGAAGTCAAAATTTAGACTATTTTAAACTTCTGTTACATTCAAGAATACCTATAGATTACGTGACATTTTACATCTTGTTTTTCACTTTCTCTCTCTTTTCCCTTTGCCTTATTTTTCTCAAAGGTAACACTGCTTACAGGACACAGAGTGTTTGGAAATACAAGTGGAAATTATGATGTAACGTAAAATTAATTTTTAAAATTAATGATGTATACAGTTAATATCACATCATTCCTCATGTGTAGTTAAAAGGACTTTGTGAAAATTAACTGTGGTACGGTAAGGTGAAAGAGAAGCTGAACATTTTATTACAGCAAGAAAAAACAGGGCCAAACTGTTTAGCACCATCGCTGGCTTAGAGATACATAACTATATACCACAGACCATCACCAGAGCAGTAATTGTGACAAACAGTATCAAGCGTCAAGAGTTCCCTACCGGAAGGTATCACAAATTTAACTCTCATACGAAATTGGACCAAATCCAGATGGACTGAGAAGTCTGTAGTTCAGAATGAATCAAACATTCGAGTGTTAGGACTCCAATTTTTCAGCTGTCTCTCCAGGCAAGGAAGACGCAAACTGTAACAGAGGTCCCTGCAAGTGAGTTTCATGGAAATGGATTTGAAAACTCAGGAAGGAAAACTACAACAAAATCACAACAGAATCATAGAATCATTAAGGTTGGAAAAGACCTCTGAGATCATCTGAGATCACCTCTGAGTCCAACCATCAACCCAAAACACCATGCCTACTAAACCATGTCCTGAAAGTGCCACATCCACACGTTTTTTGAATACCTCTGGGGATGGTGACTCCACCCCCTCAATGCGCAGCCTATTCCAATGCCTCACCACTCTTTCAGTAAAGAAATTTTTCCTAATATCCAATCTAAACCTCCCCTGGCACAGCGTGAGGCCATTACCTCTCGTCCAATAGAATTCATAAGCAAAAAAGTACAAAACAAAAATAATTCGTGGGCTTCGTTCTGGTCTCTGCTGATGTGATTCAAAGCACAGAAGTTACCTACTAAGTGAAAGACATGAAAGCAATGACTTAGTTACAGTGCTGGTCCTTCTTTCATTAACCTTCTGGGCATACAAATGATGGGATGGTGATGAGTCGGGCACCTGGATTCTCTAACAATGTATGTACTTTGTGTATGCATTACTTAAAGGGGGAAGGCAACAATTTAACGCTCTAAACGGAAGCCTTAAATAGATATGAAATGTAGGACAAAAGAAATAATCGGTAGAATGTATAAAGTAACAGGGTTTGAACTCCCATTAAGAAATAAACTGCACATGAATGTGATACCAAAGTATACCAGAGTAAATATATCCTTATTGAAAGAGTGATTATTTGATTACATATGAGCAGCCACCTGATGTCTTACCAACTTGTCTTTGACTGGACTAGCAACCATGTTTCGAGTCACTCGTCGGCTTTTTTCCATGCGTGCTTTTATTGGTAGCATCCAAGAAATCTGGCCCGTAAGAAAGCACAAAAGTTACCACCAAATCCATTTACCAGGCTACCTAAAATTTTATCTTCCTAATTTGCAACAGAGAATACGTACATTTTTCAAGGCAACAACACCATTCATGGGACTAAAAAAGCCCTAATTATACAGTTGCTCTTTCTCTTTTACAGTACAGCATTGCCCAGATTCTGGGTGCTGCTCAAACAGCAAAGTTCTTGTCCTGAAGGGGAAAGATGGTGGGGCTGACACACAGAAGACGAAAAGAACGCAAGACAATCAGTCAAGCTGGTACTTTATGCATACACATACGTAGATATAAATACATCCACTGAACTTGACAAGACTGCTGAAAGTTATACTCACGCACTGGCATTAGTGAGTTGAGATCTAACTCGTGAAATAGTCTACAGTGAGGAAGGGACAATACCGGTAACTCTGTTGCGGGTTGCACCATATTACATTAAAATTTGTCATTTGTTCAACTTCTAAACCAAACTCCTGACAGTGAATAATTGTGTAAAGAAAGGGGAATAAAATCCTAAAGAATAAGAAACGTTTCATGATGAACACAAGTTTTCCTTTTAACCATTCTGAGATCAAATTCAAACATATCCAGCTTGAAGACTGAAGAATCTGAGTGAAAAACTTCGAGCAGCATTATTTATCTACACAGTTGTAAAGCCCCCGCTGTGAGCTGAGAATTTTGTATTGCATTTAGGAAAATACCAAACTGCTTAAATGTGGATCGTGTTAGTTTTGTAGCTTTATCGACCCTTAGCTACTGTAACACAACCTTTCTGGTTCCATTTCCTTTGTTCGATACTGTCCAAAATACCATAAAACCTATTTTACAAGAAATTATAAGAACTTTCCCATAATCAGTATACACCAATTACATGTAGTATGTATGTTAAGTTAACATGGACATTTTTAAACAAGGGATACTCCACAGAAGACTCGCAAATTCTCTAGAACATCAATCGGAACGCAGGGTCAAATACTAAAGAGGGAAAAAACCCTTCAATCGATCAGGATTTTACCCTTACACTATAAGCTATTTAGGTTTCGTACTGTCCTTAGTACAACGAGACCTATGACTAAGGCTTTGTGGCGCTCTGATGACAAGTCAGTGTTTTAATAAATCCAAGAGAGTATAAATGGCACATTTGCGAAGCCTACACTGTTGAAATTCTTACACAAATTTTCATAGAACATTTTTACCTAAAATTAACCAACATTTGTGAAAGGCCCTGAAATATAATCGCCTAACAAAATAATAGGAAACAAAATTTAAAAAAAAATCCAGTTTCTTAAATCTAACTTTTTTGCTCAAGTAGCTATAGTTTGGAAAAAATCCAACAGGTTATTAGCAACATCAACACTGGAAGATAAGCATTGTAAGATCTAAATCCTGAATCACTGAAATGAATGAAGAAGACCTAAGATGTATCAGGGAAAAAAAAAAAAAAAAAAAAAGAGACAAACTGGAGACTCCACCCACCTTCATTAGTAGCCGTAAACCCAACTTGAGACAAATATCCAAGATTTGTTAAATACTATGGATTGCTATTCAGTATTGTTTTGTCATGAATCATCTTTGTGCCTTTAGCGATTCCTAAATAGACAGAGGCAGGTTATCTGTATGTCATGGACTAATAAAGCATCATTCTGGTAGAAGAGTACAGAAAATATTTAGAAAGTTCACCAAACGCAACATCACGTCACTGCACATAAAGGGAAAGTATATTTTTTTCATCAATATCAATATCCATCTAATAACGGATCACCATGCAGCTTAAGTTAAACCATCATTTAGGAGTTCTTTAGTAATATGTCAGTCTAAGGTGAAAGGGCATAATTCAGAGAAACCGTGCCTAGTTCTAGCTTAAGTTTTAAAACAAGTGTTCTCCCTGATGAGTGCGAGATTTTGGGTTTAGCCCAAATGCAACTTCTTTAAAAAAAAGAAAAAAGAAAGAAAAAAAAAAAGGCTGGCTAATTATTGCAGCTTTTAAAAAAAATGGAAAGTGGACATTTTTTCCATTTTGGGGACTCTGTCCCCAGGCCCGGCTCCCCTTTGCTGCAATAAGGCAGCCCAGCCAGCTCCCCCTCACCGGCTGTCCTCGCAAGGCTTTGTCCCTTTCCCTGCAGTCCTGTTTAAATTCTCACCTTGCTCTGCCCTTGTCATCAAGTCATTCAAGCACAAAGCAGGGAGCACGGGAGTGTTTACTCATTTCCCAAGTCCATTATCTTACACATTAATCACTGGTCTGGAACTTTTGGACAATGCTGAATCTGTTACCTTTTTTTTTTTTTTTTTTTTTTTCTNAAACTAAAGTGAAGCCAGAGATTAAACATAAAATAAGATCTGTAAAGAAAGACAACACCTAGAAAACACACAGTCACCATCACTTTTTCATCCTTGTGATGTAAAGAATTGGTTGAAGAATGTACTCCATCCCTTTTTTTTTTTTTTTTTAAAGACTTCAAAAATAAACAAGTGCATGAAGTTAGCAACAGTGTTTTTCCATCTTTAAAAGTTGCCCTTGCTTGAGGAAACCGCAGATTTCACTACAGCACATCTCAAAGGCCTATTCCGTATCACGAAGCGCAAAACTAAAGATACGGGATGTTTCTAGAAAGGACTGGAGAGAGGTTTGTTGGGGTTTTTTTGTTTTTTGTTTTTTTTTTTAATTTAGAGCACTTAACCAATTTATTTCCA
>VZTL01036543.1:12773-32605 GCA_013400535.1 Scopus umbretta
ACCCCCACCCCCCCTTTTTTTTTTTTTTTTTTTTTTTTTTTTTTTTTTTTTAACTGCTAATGAAAAAGCAGCGAAAAGTTCTTTCTGAAGGCAGGAAGTTTGTTGCTGCAGAAATACATCTTCTAAAATAGCATAAAGTTTATTCGCAATAATGACTGGAAAAAAGGGAAAAAGAAATAGGTGTAAATCTGGACAGCTGGAGGCTCTTGAACTACACTCGTTAAAAGATTTGTTTGTGAAACACGCATTTTATTGCCTTGTATGCACGGCATAATGAGGCACGGACAACTGCAACATTACACGTAATGATTGCATTTCTTGTTTCAGCCAGCTTCCTTGTTCCCTCGCAATTAACGCTTTCCCCTCCNGCGAATGATTCTCAGTGGCTTCTGATTTCCAGTATTTGTTCAGCATTAGGGCCCACTTATCTCCGGGAGAAAAAGCAACATGTAGAGAGAAAGTGACAGGCAGAAACACGCTCCCTCGCCCCGCCATTCTCCCCCGCGCTCTGTATTCAAACAAGGGGGCCCTATTACGCTGAAAGCTCCGGATCAGCCTCACTCAATTATCGCCGCTAATCCTTATAGCTCTATAAAGTAAATATTTCATTACAATTTCAAATAAACAGTCACCCAATCTAATGAAGCAAGAACTCAAAGTGGCAATGTCATAGAACTTGTTACCATCATCAAAGGAAAGGACACAGGCCTGTCTGCTAATAACGTTAAAAAAAAAAAAGGGAGAAAAAAAAGAAAAAAGGCTCCCGAGCAGATTCACAAGACAGGGTGGGTTTTTTTATTATTATTATTATTATTCACTTTGACCTTTTTGTCTTCCCAAATAGTCTTCAATCATCAAAACCACCTTCGTTTTCTTATCGATTACCGCTTGCGCGCTGGGCTCGATCCTGGTACTCGCCAGGAATTAGTTGAGGGACAGTAAATGTTCACAGCTCACATTAGAATTTAGCAACCTGCCAGCGCTCCCTGGCATCCTTCAAAACCAAGACTTACTGGTTTCACCAACTTAACAGTATTTTAATAGAACTAACACTATAAAAAAAAAAAACACACAAATATGTAAATTCATACAAGTCTCAAAAAAAAACCCCTTCTTTTTTCCTTTCTAGAGTCTTGCACTTAATATTTCTGCTGGATACTTAGATGGGAGGATGTCAGCACCTTTACATTCCCCCAAAATAGGCAATGGTTGGTATCAGGATATTTTTGTGCAGCAGTTCTGTCAGGACCCCAAACCTTTTCCCAGTTCAGATAAGGCAAAGGTAACAAACGCACCTTGCAGGTACGTGGCAGCACTGTTATTCCCTGCTATTTTAGGCAAGCACATCATAAAAATCCCTTCTATAAACTTTGATTAACTTGGGTTACCTTCAAAGTAGCCAGGCTTTTTTATCCACAATTTTTACAACAGGAAGAACACTACTCTAAGTTTATGTCTTGCGTCTCTTTTCAGGAAATTTTTGAAGATGTCCTCTTCCTCCTGCCCTCATCTCCTGGAGGACCTTCTCCTCCTCCTTTTCTTCCCCCCTCCCAGTCAACTGGGGAGGGGAGGGATATTCTTTGTCATTCCCTCTCTTTCTAACACAAATGAAATGGGCTTTTCTTCTATCAGCTGTTCACAGAGGAGATACCCGGTGCCTCTTTGAGAAATACAAGAAATGCTGAGATCTCAGAGCAGAGAGCTGTAGGTCAGCATGTAAAATTAACCCCCCCCTAGAGTATATTCACTGAGCGGTCTCCTTAGGTCCTGCTCACATTCCCATGTCATCCACATGTCCCAACACTAACCCAGGGTTTAATGCTAAAAATACCCCTACAAGGCACTAATCTGGGCTCTGTGCAGTCGTCCTGCAAACTCAGCAAAACACTAGGAATCAAACTCGCTGATTTCCGCGTCATACATCGTCGCCTACAATCAACTGGTACCAAAAAAAAATAAACCCCAACTACAGTTTTTCAGAGACTCCATTCCAAGGAGGTAAATTTTAAGTAGATAAGTTTTAGTAAGTCAACTGCTTGAGAACTGTGTTGAAAAAAGCAATATCATCTCCCAATAATGTTCTAGTACACCTATGTAACCCAGTTATCTACGCAATCATAGAGGTAACTGGTTGCAACCATGCGCTTCTACGGATAAGGAAATGGAATATCCATCTAAAACTCTTCGAACAAAATAGTCACAGAAACACTGACAGAATAGCACAATAAAAACGTTATCTTCGGCCATAATGCTGGTAGATACCACACTGCATAAATACAGAAAAGAGAGCCACAAGTAAGAAATTACCATATGTATACAGACATCTTTCAAGCACACTTTAGCGCCTGTCATAAGCGGACCTGATAAAATTAACCCATACAGAGAAGGCTAACATAAAATCCTATACCAATTTATGCACTTAATACAAGATTTGAGTGTTATACTGGAAGGTCTTGAGAATGTTCTTCTGCAAAGTAGTGAAGCTCACCCTCAATTAGTAGCTACCCATTACCCCAAATTACTGCCATTCAGATGTCAATCAGTAAGGATGCTCTACAGGAATTAAAGGAAAGAAGTCATTTACCACAAGTATTCCCCCAAAGGATTGCATTATCTTTATTTCTTCAGTTATTCTGTATACATTTTTATCCCTTTAATTTTTTTTTTTCACTTTTTGATTTCCACTTCAATACTTGACTATGATTCAGGAATATACAGCTTTTCCAATGGAAGAGAAAAAAAGAAACTAAGCCAGTTCACTATTTCACATCCATAAATCACAGGATTTACACGAAGAGTCTGATTTTAGTCCAGGCACAGTTCCCTCAACTCTTGCTAACCAATGATGAAATAAATCTTGAATGCTTCAAAGTGCTAAACATAATTTCCTCATCTCAAATATGAATATTCAAACCTAACAGTAACCATTAGGTCGAGTGTAGGTAAAAGGATGTTTTATAATGGTTAATTCAGTTTTCGACTGCTGACACATTGTTTTTAAAAAACTCTGATCTTTCAGATAAAAGTAGAATTTTCACTGGAGAAAAGCATTGCAGTTTGTCAACTGAAGGTAACATTTGCTCCAAAAATACGTGAAAATGAGAAAGCTAGGAGTTCCTACTCTCCTCTTTCTATTGCTGATTGAAAAGGCTATGCTGGGAAAAAAAATGAATTTATGACCTATAACAAAACTAAAAACTGGGATATAGCTCCTTCATTTCCAGGTCACCTCTTTGATGAACTTCAAGTTAAGGTATGATTCAAAAATTGGTTTTATATTATGTACTTTGATATAAACAAAAGGTGGTTTTAATTTGTTCAAATTAACAAAATAAAGTTTGACTTAAAATTATACAGCAAGACATTTACAAAGATATTTATTCTTTCATAAAATGCATTAGGTAAAGACTAAGACGTCACAGTTTTAGACTTCTTGAGTACAGAAAGCATATTTCTTAACTCAGCAAACATTCTTCCCTGGTAAATCTAAAATGCTATTTCCATTTGAAAAAGAATAAATAAATAATCATATAGGAAGTATTGAGAGTCTGAAAAGGAGAACAGATATAGTAAGCAAGATGACAAAACAAATCAGATTTCATTTTACATTTATTTTAGCTTCATAGAGCAATAAATAGAGGGATGGGACTCTCTCCCTATGTAGAAAAGAAAGCTGTTTAGAAACATAGCTGCAACAGGTACGGATCCACCCTGTTCCAGCCTGGATTGTGGGGAAAGTGAGGGGTAAAACCCCAACTGTAACCACAAAGTCCATGTAGCTGGACAGCATATCAACTTCTGCCTAGCCCCTCCTATTAAATTTGGCTACTCTTCTCCAAATGATTGTGATTTTTTTTTTAAAATTAAGTAAATTTTAAAACTTAGACAGAACAAGCAACATGGATTATCTTTTCCACTATAATAGTTTCCATTGCCACACTCCATATATTTACGGCGCTAATATATCTATCTTTTGACTGACTTAACATATAAAACTATTTACCAACAAACATACATATGAAGAAAGAAAGCAGAACATAAAGTACTGGAGGGAAAAAAAATGAAAAATAACCATAATTCCTTAATACAATTTCACTTATTTTTAAATTCCTTTCAAACTGTTTGGAAAAATTCAATTTTGTTTCATTTTCTCTTAATGTCTTTTCTTAAACATAAATTTGACTGGTTGTTGCATTGCTTTTGAAAATTTTGATAGACAGAACAATATGTGACTGTAAACATTTCACCCAGGAATGCAAAATCTTGCATTCTATAGGCAATACTTGTTTCTTAAAATATGTCATCAATACAGCTTTCCACATATTATTCCCTTTATTCTGCTCTTAGCTATAATTATGTGTCTTTAGATAATATTAATATCAGGTTTGGTTATGTCAAAGGTATTCTTTCCTTACTTGTTGATAACTTGATTTTATGTTTGCAAAGAAATTTTGAATTAAACCATTTTGAAATACACAAGAAGTGACTTGAAGATAAAGATACAGGTCTCCATACAGTCAAATGGGAAGAACATCCTTAGATCTAAAGGCAGGCATTTTAAGGACGAGTGCTTGAGTAAGGGTGTTCAGAGTTGGGCAAGTGGTACTGGAGCTGCACATAATCAATACAGTTAAGCAGGTGGAAAAGAGATGAGGTTTAACGTCTTAGAAGCTGCAATTAAAATTGATTACACTTTTGAAAAATACTTGACATCTACTATTACATTATGTAACCAGCATTCTCCACCTCTCCCCACAGTCATCCAGTCTGTATGTCTTCAGTCAAGTGCCAAGCCTCCTTGGCACTGACCCAAGAAGTTCTGAGTGGAGCTTCTCAGGGTGGCCCAACTCCCCCAGTTTCATCACAACTGAGCCCACTTTTCCTACAAGAGATTAACTAGCACATTGCAAGCGCACACCCTTAGGGCTCGATCCAGGCAAGGTGACTAGTAAAAGTGGACCTGATAGCCAAAATATTAAACTCTCGGGTGTTAGGAATAACCAAGACCAAACAGGAAAGCCTGCTGGTACTGAGAGGAACCATTTCTTCACCATTTCTTGGTATCTTTAATCAGAAGATTTGCACTACGACAACGCAACTGACTTTGTGCCAGTAGGTGAGCAAGGTAGTCTAGTAGGACCTTCACCCTGATCTCAGTTTTCCTCAGTGTACCAAATTCAGGTTATTCAAAGCTAAAAATTCAAGCAGGGCAGCTTGAGCAGGGGAAGTGCAGTAGAAACGAAAAGACAAGGCATGCTGTTTTCTTCCTAAGGATTTCTGTTTTGACCAAAATCTCTGAATGCCAGAGCTTATGGGTACAGTAATTTTCATGACCTTAATTCATAGTTACAAGCATGCTTCGTTTGCTTATTAATGGAAACATTTGAGCTGTTAGCATTTATCTTCTGAGAAACACAACTGAAATAAAGTGTAATCTTAATTTTTAAATCAATATTGTCCAACTATAAGGAAAAAGTAGCTCAAAAACATTAGTGCCTTTTGATGAATCTTTTGCTTTCTAAAAATGTTCTCCTCTAAAACTTTCCTACCTGTGTTGATCTATAGCATAATTTTTAAACTTAAAAAAATCATTCGATATAGAATTAAAGTAAGCATAACATTTGGATAAGGTTGAAAGGTGGGTAAAGGGGTAAGATTTTAAATGCAAACAGAATAATAATTAATTGCTAAGGTGCTTTTGGGAAAAATCATACACTTGACCCAAGCTGAAGGCTGAAATATTAATCTGTTTCTATGACAGAGATCAAGCTTCATAGTCGCTTTTTATCCTCCTCATAATAGAAGCAACAGTTGTAAACCATAATGTTATAGTTCAAACAATGCCCCCCCTAAGACTTCAAATTTATTATAGCATTCATCTCTAAGACAAAAGACCTGGTACAGGAAAAAAGCTCTTTTTAGCAAAAAGCATGGTTGTTATTTATGGCTCAGATGCGAAGAATGAGTTTGGGGAATTTATCAGAGATGAAGGTATGAAATGTTTTAGCTTGTTCTTCTCTCTCTAATCCATAAACCATTTTCTCAGCCACCCAAGTGAATTCTAATGGAACAGGAGTGATGAAATAATATTTTCCTAGCCCTTTAACACTTTGCCTACTGTGTGCATTGTGTGACTTGTTCAGGGAAAACAGGAGCTTATAGTTACAAATCTTTTAAATCAGAAAGTAAAATGATCTTGTTAATAAATTATGTAAAATGGCCTTGTGGGAAGATTCAACATACCACCGAGTGCTTGTGCCCACTATCAAACCGTATTCACTCACAACCGTTCTTACAAAGGACTTTTTTTTATTAATCTTTTCGTTTGATAGTAATGTGAATTTCCTGCGGATGCCTTGGCGTTATCCAGTCAGCCCGTAACTACCTAATTTGCTCTGGGCAGCAGGAAGGAGAACAGGTTACTGAAGAGTCCCTTATTTTTCTGACTAATAATTAAAAAAAAAAAAAAAAAAAGATGCAGTATGAGACCATGTGGCTTTTATATTCTCTGAGATGTAACCAGTGTCTTGCCTGGTTAGATTTTATGGCAAGCAGTATTGCTGTGACAGAGATGTTGAAGACTGCTGCCCTCACCTCCCAGCTGCCATGCTACCCTGTTAGGCAGATTTCTTTACAGATGAAACTTATTCCTCCCTCCCTCTCAGTTTTTGCTGAGTCTGATGGCTTTGTAAGCCCGTTATCACCACCACTGGCACCCCAGATGCTCCTTCCACACAGAACAGATTCGTGGAAGAGCATTTGTTTGTCCAAAGATACAGTGGTCCTTTACGGGACATCCCTGAAGCTTCGTTATGGTAACAAACTCATTTTGGTCTTCTCGTCTTGAATATTTAAGTTAGTCTAAATTCTAGAGCTGTAGTCTTAGGTGGTTCCGATGTTTCAGCTGCAGACCTTGAACCTAAGGTCCCAAAAAAGACTTATGTTTTCCATTGGAATACATTAGGTGCAAATAGCAGCTTGGCTTCAGGAATCCCTTGGTACTTGGCACAAGAGCTAAGCTATTTTTGTATCCATATGCATAGACCAAGAAGTTGGGGGGCCACTGGTACCAGAGTATGTGCCGTTTCATTTATGGAACAAGAGACAGAGTTAGACCAAGTTCAACAAGACTTTCCCTGGAAGCAGTGTCTGCCATTAGCCATTACTTGACTGTTACGCTGATAAAATTTCAACACATAGCCTACTGTTCCTTTAAAACTCTTTCCTTATTACCCTTCTTCTACAACATCTACAGCAAACGACATATTACTCTTCTGTGACACATCAACTCCTCCGTTTAATAATATATGCCTAATTATATTGCCAGGTCCTGTCCTGCTGAAGTCAACTGGAGAGTTGCCAATGACTTTCCTGAATACAGAAACACATATATATATATATATATACACACAATGAAAGAAGATAGGGGAAATACATACTTTACAGATAAATTGTTTCTCCTTTAGCTCATTTTACATCATATTTCAAAAGAAATGTGCATTGACTTCAAAACAATGAAACAAAGCTATTCATAAGAACAAGAAACTGCAGAGTAGCCAGAAGGAAAAACAAAAAAAATCCCACTTAACAAATAAAGTGAGCAGGAAAGAGATAATATATCATCGATCCCCCAACTTTTTTTTTCTTTCTTTCTTTTGTGAGGTGGGGTATTCATGTACCTTCCCTTTGCACACATTTTTTGCCTTAGCTGAAAAATAATCAAGTTCTATGACTGTCTTTAGCATTGCCACAATTCTTATTTATAAAAATATTTTCTCCTTTCTTCCTGTGTGAAGGAATCAACTGTAGGAAAATTGCATAATTGCACATCTTCCTCTATACTTTTTTTTCTTCTAAGTGCAATATTATCAACTCTGTTTTAAGTTCACACTCTGAGTTGGAAGAACATGCAAAAGCAAGAAGTCGCCTGTTCATTAAAGAATAAATCGTGCACCCACTCCGCTACAGAGTTGCATTTCTTTTCTTCCATTCCCTATCTAGGAAATGTCATCTAAAGAAAGCCATCGCTTTTACAATCATCAAAGGCCCATCCCTTCCCTCCAACTCATTCTTTCAGTGGCCCTCCTCCAAACTGGGCTGGGGGTTGGGGAGGAGAAGGAGGGGGAAGGAAGGAGAGCGGCGGGAAAAGATACTTTAATCTGGATCAATTACTAATCTGATTCACAGCGCAGCCCCACAAACAGCAGTAGCACGTAAAATTGAGTGAACAGCACAGAAACGAGACTGGCACAGGCTGGCCACCGCTCTTGGAAGTGTTCATGAAACAGCTCTCCAGCCCCGCTGGTTGGACTAAATGCATACAGTCTTCCTCGTAAGACTGGGACCTAGTAAGAGTGAATCCCCGACAGAGGACAAGGCTCGCTCCGTCTCTGCGGTGAAAGCAAGCTGGCCACTCTCTTTACAACCTATTCATGCCAGCAACCCACAAAACAAAACGCTCTCCTGATTTTCTGCAGGCTGCTTTCGTCTTCCAAAGAAGGCAACGTGACAGCGTAACCCCATCTTCAGCGGAGGGAAAAAAAAGCTTTAGTAACACAACATTTTTCTCTTAATAAATCATTTTTAATGACTTCCAATAAATCATCTTGTAATCACATTGCCTTACCACTTAAGCCAGTCAAAGTATACCTCTCTCAGTTAAAATATTAATGTGTTCACATTTCACGTAAAATTATAATAACTCGTAGAGAGAGAAAAACTAACTGGAGAGAAATCAGCTTAATTCATTTGAGAAAGCAAAGGTTACGCTCCTAAGTTTATAAAGTTTCTCTAGCAGTAAGTAGTCTGTAATTGCCACTGTATTTTAGGTACCATTTCTGATCAGAATTTCACTACTCTGTGTGCACTTGCACACCCTCCCTGGACACATCCGTTTTCACATACATACACAAATGTAATATACATAAACCATACTGGTTTGTCAGTTTAGTAACATTCCAGGCACTTCTGAAGCAGCTGATTACGCAGAAAGACCTGGTGAAATGAGGCATTTAACACTGTAACTTCCCATCACATATTTTGCATTCCCGATGTCCTGCAGGAATTCTGAAGATTCTGATGTTTTCTTTTTCTCTACAGTTTCATCATGGTGATTTCTGAACTACAATTTACATCTGCATCGCACTACTTTGCCCTGACACAGAAATGAAAGTTAATTAGTTTCTATGACAACCTGATGCATGAAAGGACCACAGATTCTTTCACATTTGTAAATACATTCCAACTTAGTATTCAGGGTGCAGTGTGTATCAGCATTAAGTACAAATAGCATGAGTTTGTTTTTAGTAAGGCAGAAAAAAGGACTTAAGTCAGATGATGTGATTCATCGGAGCATACATTTGTCAATGAACAGATGAGTCCCAATTTATTTCCCTCGCCTTTAAAAAAGTCTCCAAACTTCCATTAGAGAAGAGTATGCAGATGTGAACTTGCATTCCCTTAAAAGGTTTGTCAGAAGCTCAGGACCAAAACCAGATGGAGTTGTGTTTTCACCTTAGTTTTGCACCACAGCGCTGAGCATTTTTATTTTTGTAAAAATACGTACCTTTAAAAACATTTCAAGATGTACAATGTTATTCACATTAAAAAATCAATGCAAATAATAAGCTTAACGCAGCAGCCTTTGAGCTAATGCCGTGTTTTGGCTCCCACAATCATCTATGCTAGTTTTTTTCATAAAGGGTCCCCAAAATACAACCCCAAAAGCATATATAGTCCAAAATATGCCTTCCTTTTCAAAACGCCATCGTGAAATTTAACTGGGGAGGTGTCCTGCTTCTACTCACGCGCTCAACACCACACAGAATCGTTCCTTATCGTACGGAACACCTGCGACCCTTGAGCACCAGAACCTCCCGGTGATCATAGCCAGGCCTCCTGCTCCCCAAGAACAGCTGTGGCAGGAGGATTCGGCAACCCGTCTCACATCAGAATTGCACTGCAACATCTCACCGAGGCGGTCCGCCCTGTCTATTCTCTGCGAGCAGCAGGGTGCTGGGCCTGGGAGAGCCCGATGAAGAGCCAAGGCAGGCGACTCCGTGAAGGGATTGTACGGTGAAGACCCACAGGCATGGTTTCCCAAGCATCAGCTCCCCTGTGAACCGCACGGGTATGTCGGTTGTGGTAACTCCCGGAACATGTTGCACATTCACAGGTTTTTATTCTAGCAAGGAGACAACATGGGGAAGATGTATAAATATTGCAACTATTCTTACCCCAAGAAAACCAGGACCACATCCTTTCCCCAGCACAAGCACGGGTCACATAAGTGGAGTCTGTTGGGCAGAGGAAAACCATATCCTGGAGATACTCAGGACAAGAGAAAAGAAAAAGTCTTCACACATCAGCATCGGACAATCTGCCACATTTCACCCATAACATCACAAAGCAGTTGTGTTATTTTTTTGTTGCAGTCATTACAAAGGTTTTCTAACTCATATGGACAGTATATAATTGAAGTCACACACTATGACAAATCAGGTTATTCTATCACCGGAGAAGCAAAGGAAGAAAAAGGAGCAAGTATACAAAAAGTAGATCATTACTATTATTCTCTGACTTCTTTCAAAATAAGGAAACTAGTGTCAGAAGAGCAAGCTCGAGCTGAGATATGAATGCAGATGTTCCTCCCTCTCTGCCCCCAGAGGTAGAAGAATCCCTCTGAATAATTTCCCAGTAAGATGCTGATGCAAATAACGAGGAGTTATTCCACCTGATGACAGGCTCAAGTACTGACCCTGCAAGCTGCCTATTTGGGTGGACCCCTGAATTTGTAAAGACTTCCAAGACTCCTTCTTGCACAACTGAAATCTAATTATCAATGTTCTCTCAAGCTATTTTCTTCCACCCCAGCTCCAAAGCTTGTAAAACATGGAGCTCCAGGATTCTAATCAGAAACCCAGAAACCTATAAACAATGTGTAACTTACAGATGCCCTTCAGTGCATCAGAACGCTTTTTAGTATGGCTCTAAAATCCTAAATCACTCCGTATTATTTATCTCCAAACTTCCTCGTATTTTAAATGTCATGGTGTCAGATTAATAAAAAGTTTAAAAGCTAATAACTGAGCTTGACTGAAAATACCTGAACACTGTATTTAAGACTGAAAATACTGATTTGATATTTATGTTTTCAAATTAAGGAATAGTTATTTTTCTTCTTTACTTTTTGCCAATAAACCAGAATTCAGACTTAAGACTTCAGTCACAATGAAAATGTGACTACATACAGATGCAGCTCTAAGTTAATCATAAAAAATAGTATTTCAGATGATCACACGTTTCTCAGCTTCATCTGCGCTTTCAGAGATTTTTCTTAACTACAAATTGAGCACTGAAACTTCATTTGCTTTTCACACTAAATTGCCTCCAAGATTCTTTAAAATAAATGCCACAAGTTGCATTTTTAGACTGTGGAACTTTATCCTCGTAAAATAGCATATTACAGCCAAATCCGCACGTACCGGTAAAGTATAAAGACAAATATGAGTTACGCTAGCCGATCAAGTGCTTTTCCTAACACCAGGAAACAAGTGGCTCCTTTCACCTTAAAATGTTAATATGAAAATGCTTCACGTCTCAAAAATAACAAAACCCACTTAAATACTAGCAAGTCATGCCTGACATTTGTATAAAAACAAAAATAATCTGCTGTCAGCAAAACGTCCGGGTGCCTCTGTCACTCCTCTCGAACACGAACCTTTCCTTGACTACAAGCGTTTTGCTGTTCTACTACACTCATTAGAATGGAATTTGTGTTAACTTCCATGTACCACGACTTACTAATAGGATTGCTAGCAATTATTATACTGAAATGAAATCAGCACAAACTATTAGATCTGTTTAAACAAGTTAAAAATAAACCTTGATTAAATGTTCTTTTTAAAGAAACTGCTCATTAGGGCTGCAGGGCCTTCCGATAAATTGGTGTTTCATTAACATCAAAGCATGAATCAAGTTTAAACTCACTTACCAAACAAGTTATACTTAAAAAACAGCTTTAAAAAATAACCTGGATTACAACCATCACATAAGATAGTCACTAAACGGGCTCCTATTTACAGAGGTTCAGAGATTTGAAAAGGGAAAATGCTTTCCATGCGGCAGGAGGGAAAGGATATAGAGCAGGACTGTTGGTATCCACGAGCACCGGATTTATTCCCCGAGCTGGGATGCACATTGCGGTTTGCTAGTATGGAGCCAGAAAGGCACTGTGGGTACTGAACTTTCAAAAGAGGACAAAAGCACACTGTTTACTTCCAGTGTTCTTACCTATAGAGGAAAAAAAAAATGAAAAAAAGCAAATGGAGTTGGAACTTGAATAAGGCTTAGGCAAGCCATGCATATTTGCTTGAATATTTTCCGTTTCTAAAGCTATTGTCTGTCCTGTAGGCTGAGGATACACATGCTATGTGAAATAATGAAAGGATGGAGGTTAAAAGTGACAAAAGCTTGCAAAGCTGCCTGAGAGGAAAATCTTTTTTTCCCAAGCATGCTGCAATGTTGCAGTTTATCCTAAGAACTCAGACGTGACAATTTTATCGCATGTTTCTGAAAAATAGTCTAATTCACAATTCTCTTTCTAATGTGAAGAAAGAGTCTACATGCTTTTTGAAAAGGCAGTGCTGAACCGGGCAGCTTCTCCATACAGAGATGCTTTTATAACACTGACTTGCAGTCCTAAGAATCATTAAAAGAAATGGATTAACAGTAACTCAGTGTAAACAAATGTACTCATTACATTATACCAAGTAGTACATATATTTTGAAAAGCATTTTTAAAATGGCTCTTCGCTATCACTATCATAACAGATCATACAGTAATTTTAACCGTAACTTAGTCTGTCTCTTTCTGCTAAAACATACTAGCTACCTTTCCTGCACCAGTATTGCAAAAATGTTCTGGTTTAAAAAGGAACAAACCTCCCAGTTTAAGTAATTAATATTCCTTAATTAAATTCGCCAAGCCATAGACAATGAATTCTTTATAAAACTGTAAGCTTGCCTAAAGCAACAAAGTCACACTTTTGTTAAAGCATTTTTAGTGTGTATTTTGCACAATTTTTTAAAGTTTAACCTCTGTGGATCAATGTGCTTCCTTAAAAGACTTTAATAAATTAAAGTGCAGAGAGCTTTTTTTCACCAGGCAGAAAAAGCTGATGAGACAGGTTTAGTTTAATCTCAGGCAATAGAAGTCATTAACCATTCTCTCAGGGATTAAAATATAGCTTGCCCTTTTCTTCTCTCACTTATCATTAGCATCACTTTAATCTCCCAGCGTTTCACACTGCTATTTTAATCATTACTTACTGCCTTTTGACAAGTGCAGAACATGCTTTTTCTCATTGAGGCAATATCCTGGTTTTAGCTGACAAATGTAGGACATAATGTAAAAATATCAAAGTGACATCTCTTAAACACACCTTCATCATAAAAATCTCTAAAGTTACAATATTCCTTTGTCTAATGTTTCTATTGAAATTATCATTTGAAAGGTTTCTCTCTTCCACAGAGGCAAAAGTTTGTTCTAAATAACACAACAACTCATTTCAGTCGACTGATACAGAGAGTACAAACATTTCAGGGATTTTAAAAATATACACCTTAACGTTTTTGTATATCCAAGATACATGATCATAAACTTTCAGGTGTTTCTTGTAGAGAGAAAAATTCTTCCAGCATAACCAGGCAGAACTCAAATACATCATGTGAAATGCTGACCTGCATTATTTGATATTTTATTGTTCACTAGCCTTGAAAAAAATAAACTAAGTATCTTTCCCTGTCACTTACGTATTTGTCACTTACTTGCTTTCAAGATGAATTTTGGGGGGGAGGCGGTGAAGTTAATGTCATATATAATATTGTTTTGAGCAAAAGCAATATAAAAAGCTTTCAAATTTTGTATGGAATATTTTACTTGAACCTCCTCAGACACATTTTAAATGCTATAATCCTTCCAGTTTTAGAAAATCCCACGAAGTTTGATTCTACAACTTTTATTCCAATTTAACACTAAATATATTATCCAGGTTACAAAGTGTGGCCAAATGATCCATAATACAAAGAGAATCCCACAGGATTCATACGTTTATTATTTAAGTTTCCTGTCATCCTTCGCTTTAAGTAAATGGATAATTAAAAGATTTAAAACACTTTCTTTGAAATTCTATTTTGATTCAGAAAGAAAACTAACAAAAATAAATTGGTAATGACAGAACTTAAGAAATTATTTTAGTTAGTACTAACACAGTTCCTAATGTTTGGCCCCAAGCTCTTTAATCTGGTCCATCTGTAATGATCTCATAGTACTTTCAACCATTATTTAACTGTTAGAAGAAAAAAATCTATGTTGCACTATATGTTTCAACAATAAAATCCCTTCTTAAGCTTCACAAAGCAGAACAATTCATTATTTGATCTCTTTCCAGGTTCAAAGTCTGTCTTTTTGCAATACTTCAAAGAAATATGTAATCAAAGACAAACAGCTGTGAAAACAATCTTTTATTACTTTATTATCATCTAGCATATATCTTTAGGGTAAACCAATGAAAATGCTATACAAATAAAACAAATATTTCCTTTAAATTTCTCCTTAGCTATAGACATATAGTTATAATCATTTCAAGGTAGGGCCTGGTCCTAGGAGGTGCAACTACAGCTCCCTCCCCGGTATTTCGCAAGATCATGCCTTTCACTAATTAGACCTCGATTCTGAAAAAAACCCAGCATGCAAGTAATTTTGTATTTATGAACTGATTTATATCTTTCAGTTGCAATGTTAATAGGAGTAGTTTTGAGCCTGTGAATTGTATTTATAGCTGTGCAGCCATACTTTAATTTCCCATACAATATATTACATTACTCAGAACAATATTCGGGTTGTCAAATCAAGCATTTTGAAACTGAGAAATATAAGAAGATGGCTTCTGATGTAATCAGAGTTCTGCCTCCTTGTAGATGTTACATTATGGAATATTTTTTTTAATTATGTGATCACATGGTATTTTTTCTAAAGTTGCTATGTTTTAGCCCACGCTCTTGGACAGGCTGTACTTGGGAAATGGGGCCGTTATTCAGTAATTTTGTATGCATCATCCAGCTAGTAGGCTACATCTTGTTCACAGTTTATCAGACAAGGAATAGAGAAATAATTGGCTTCTTGCGCTCTTTTGTAAGTTGTTTATTATAAACTTCACAGACTCCCAACTGAAACAAGAACATTCTTTTCCTAATATATACGTAATATTTCACATATAGCATAAAATAACCATTGGTAATCCAACACAGGGAGGCTTCCCTATCTTGGCAGGATCAGTAAGAAAGATGGCAGTAGGCTTCAGGAACTTTCACTTTCTCCACGTGCCCATTCCTCCACTACGCTAACGAACATGCTGAGCAGCCACTACTTCCATTGATTTCAGTGGTTGTAAGGAGAGTAACAACTACTGCAAGTAAGAGCCCACATATCTCAAGCTGAGCACCCTGAAAATGAATTATATGCAGTTAGTGGCCATCTGCCAAATGTTTTAATTGAGTTGCTCAGCATCACACAGAAAGCCTGTGACAGCAACAGGGATAAAACTGGGTTTGTCAGAGTGTCTTTCTCTTGACTTAATCACAAAAGCATCCTCTCGCTTTTTGCAGTCCCCGATTTGTTTCAGTTTCTGCAAAAAATGAGCCAAAGTTCCTATAAACAACCATTCCATGCACCAAAATAGACAGGGATGTTAAATAAGAAATGGCATATGATACAGAAATTAAAAACTGTATCCTAATAATAACTTAGTGTGAATGCTCCATGGGCAATCGAAGTCAGGCGTTCAGGGCTTTTCAGGAATTGGCTTTGTAATCTGAATCATATACACATATACTCCAATCTTGCCTCACAGTACATCAGAATCAATTGATTATTTAGCCCTCATCACTGCATAAAATATTAAGTTACGGAACATCGTTTTCAAATAAGCAGCAGAAGGTTGTAAGAGCTGAAATGAGTTATCAGAGCCACAAGACTAGGTCTAGCTGATCCAGGCTATGAACAGCCCTGTTCATCTTGTCCTTTATTTCCTTTCTCTGGAGATTCCCCTCAAAGTTGGACCTCTGACTCCACATACTGACTTTAATTTGCTATGAGGATCCTTTTCTACTTCATTTTGGTTTCTTCATTGCCACCAGCCCTACATTAGGATGCTCAAAATAAATTATTTTGTTGGGCTGTCAAATTTTTATTGAAGAACACAAGTGAGAAGAGAAAAGACAGTATGTTTCAAAACCATTTGGCTTAGCTATCCCAAGATGGAGGTGAACACCAACAAGAGAAAGCATTCTCTGATTTTCCTCTTTCTTCCCACATTTTTCAGTTCCTGGCACAATGCTCAAAATGCAGAAGGTTCTTAATAATGTCATACAGCATTTTCTTAAGAAGAGAGAATTAAGCAGTCTGTAATATATCAAGTATAGTGATAAAGATCACAATGATCTGACTGCAAACTAAACCACCTTGTTTTCAAACAAGTTTACATTTAGGATCAGCACGGTAAACATCGTTGAGTCCTCCACAAAGAGCTTAGCTATGCTGCCAGGAACGCAACGTCAAACGCGCCTAAGCTCTAAGAATCACCACAGTATGAAACATTTTTTAAAATACCTTCCTGAAAATTGATATTCAACATCCAAGACTTTAAAAGAGAAGAAAAAGTAAGTTGTGTTCTGAGCTGCTGAGCCAACTGTATTACGATTTGAGATCTCGCAGGATCCTGACTTCCTTTCATGTTGAAGCAATACCATCAGAGGTACCTATGAGTCTAAAGCAATGTTATGGTACAAAATGTATCCTTCACTAGTTACAGCTAATATCCTCTCAATCACATGATGTGAAATTAACAGCTGTTGCAGCAATTTTTCTTTAGCTTCCTAAGGTTATCTGACAGCCCACTCTGGAATGAACTGGTAAGGTAGGCTGAAAATGGAATTTAATTTAACAAACTCCAACTTTCTCACTGCATGATAGATTTAACTAGAAACTGTAAGATTATATTAGCGTAAGGATTATTATGGATGTATTTAAAATACCAGGACATAAACACATGGTTAACCAAGAAGTCTTTGTCAACCCAGGGTAAAATAATTACCAGAAGTGAGCGTCTCTTTTGCAACAACGATCTCTTGGGTCCGCAAAGCACATCCCATCAATTTTTCTTCTGTCTTACAAAATCAGCTACAGAATAAGAATTTCACCTAATGCAGGCCTCTGCATTTGTAGGTGGTAGATGAAATTCATTCGTTCTATAATATTTTTTATAATGTAACTTATAAGTCAGAAAAACGGAAGGAGAAAATACTTCTTTCACTCCTACAATCTGAACTTTAAGTCAACTTACGTATTCTTCTTTTACGTATTTACACGTTTGGGTCATTTTTTGAAGACCAGCTTTAAACTTTCAGAAATCTAACATATTTAAAAATAGTTCTGCTGCATCAGTTTATGTTAAACAGGTCACAGAAACATTTCACGAATGGCCTAGGAAAGCAAACCACGTATTTGGGCAAGGGGTCGGCTAAAATCATTACTCTAGGTCCTTTTAGCCATGGAGTTTATGATTCACTGTTTCAAATATGATACCATAATTCAGCTAGAAAGGCCTTTCATGTACTTATGACAAACATTCTCCCGTCTAAGACTTGTAATCTACCTATACAAAAGCTGACTAGATGTTATATCTACTCATAATCCTTGGGAAAAAAATATCCTGCTGGACATAGACAATCAACTCCTATTGCATATTGCTATGTGAATATGCCATCTTTCTTTAGATAGATGGAAGGTGCCAAACCAAGCAGAAAAAGAAAAGGGTTGCAAAAATTTCTTTTATGAAAAGTGGAAGATGTTGTTTTATGCAGTTCAACCAACTAATCAGATCATTGAGAGATCTGCCACTGAATTCAATTAGAACAGAACAGTGCCTTTGGTTACAGGAGTTTCTGTATACATAAATTTTATAAGCTGGTAGACTGACTCAGCAGAAACAAACAGATGATATCAGCAAAGGTATTCTTCAAAGGTTAATGCTTAAAACGAGAATCAAAATAAGGTAGCACAAGAAAAAAAAGAGCAACAGACATTTGCCCTCAGTCTCAGTTCCACCCACCTTTCATGAGGAGTGGTGTCAAGTCACGTCTTTTTTCTCTTCTTACCAAATTACAGCTCTTCCAACAAATAATTAGGTAAAGGGAGAGCGAAACTGAGATTGGGTTAGTCACTTGCTTACAAGTAAACAGGCAATAGTTACTGACTTAACACATTGCTATTATTTTAATTATTATTATAAGCACACTCTTATCATATATCCATATTCACCCAACTGTTCAGGGATTTTGTTGTAAAACTGGAATGGAAAACATTCAACTTGCACCATTCCCTTAGTGTCACGTGGGTTATAAAGCCACGGATGAGAAAGGTTTCCAGAACTACACTGACCAAATAGATGCTCAGTGTTCCACCATACTTTAATTTTAAAGCTATCTTTAAGTGCTGAGCTGCTCATGAAAGCTACCTGGTCTTCACTTTTAGGTGCTTCCTTCAGCTTCTGTCTGAATGCTTCAGTTAATCTGGGGCACAGTTGCTTTTGCTCACAGTAAGGAACCTGTAGACTCATCTACATTTAACAAAAGAATAAAGAAACACGGAAGCTGTAAAATGTCTCAAGCACACTGTGAGAGTTCTTCTCATTGGTATATAGGCAGTTTCCTATGCAGCATTCTCCATTCCAGCGCTGCAAACCTGTGGTTGACCATCCTTTCGATTCCAATATTGCTAGTCCAGTTAATAATTTCTTATCTATAGTACTATAATAAATAAAAACTTAGGTGTGCTTCAACACCTAAATGGAATAGCAGAAAAACAACTGAATTCAAATGTAAGCAAAGTTACTGTCTTTCTAGGATAGGATTGCTGAGAGCATCTTTCCAGATGGAAGTGGGGGAAAAAAAATTACAGGTATAGTTCAGATTTTTACATCTTTTTCAGAGAATGCACTCTGAACAAAGAAAAAGATGGACATCACCTGCATAACAGAAGTGGAAGAGACTTCTAGACTCTGATCAGGTGTGATTTCCATCTGATGACTAAAGGAAGTATCTAAGCTGCAGTGTTGGTTAATGTAACAGAATTATACCATATTTTTATGGCATATATATACCGTAATTATACCATATAATTATACCATTCAGATTATTTTTATCTTCTTAAAAAAGCCTAAAAAATAAAATAGTTAACACAAACGCACGTGATCCACCTGAGAAGTAGGATTCCTTTTATCTAATACTCTTCTTCATACCTGCTTAAAGCACATTTCTGCGACCTTATAAACCTTAACAATGCCTACAAAGGCCATTGATACAAACAAGAAACTGATTTTCTTTTTTGATTTTCTATTTCAGAATGAGTTAATTAGGAGGGAGAAAGAACATCAAGCTGTTTGTAGTCTTCCAATAGCATAGATGTAAAAGAACCTCTTTTTTATTTCAATATCATTAAGAAATACTTCCTATAACAGAAAGAGCGCTTCCTTCGGTCAGACCAAATTTAAGACTATTAAAAATACTTTGGGAAGATCTACAAAAGGACGTACATAATAAGCTATTTGTATGAGTATCTTAGAACTGATTTAAAGCCTAAGAGGAAATGTTCATAATCTTGGAAATCTAACAGTGTTTTACACGTTCATGAGGTAAGGCATAAATGCCTTGTATACTGGGTACGGATACAAGCATGATGTGATGGAGCAGAGGAAGGCTGAAGAACTAGATGA
>VZTL01036544.1:8383-18528 GCA_013400535.1 Scopus umbretta
TCATGCTCCATATAGAAATTGGGGGGAGTTGGCTGGGGGACAGGGATCACTGCTCAGGGACTGGCTGGGTATCAGTCAGCAGGTAGTGAGCAACTGCATTGTGCATCACTTGTTTTGTATATTATTATTATTATTATTATTATTATTTATTTATTTATTTATTTATTTATTTATTTATCTGCTATCCCATTAAACTGCCTTTATCTCAACCCATGGGTTTTACTTTTTTTTTTTCACCCCCAATTCTCTCCCCCATCCCACCGGGGGAGAGGGAGAAGGTGAGAGTGGCTGTGTGGTGCTTAGTTGCTGACTGGGGTTAAACCACAACAATGGAACTCCATGTTAAAATAGTAACATTCTGAAAATCATAGGAGAAATTAGTTGGTAAAGATCACTGGGTTTAAAACACCAGGATTAACACTTTTGCACGAAAATCAGTGGCAGAACACACAGAAATGTCAATGGAGACAATGTAGGCTTTATAGCCCTCCCACCCCAAATGCCACCTGGCACATGGGAGGCCTCAAGGTGGACAGGGCTCTGGGTGGTGGCCACCAGGGCTGAGACTTGGGTGATGCAGATACAGGCAGCACGGGTGCCTCTCCCTGGGGCTGGGGGTGGTGGTGTGGCTCTGGTAGGAGGTCAGCGCTGGTAGAAGCCTGGAGGACCCAGGGAAGGCTGCTGCTGGAGGAGGTGTGTTCAGTGTATGAACTCGTGTATTGTGAAAAGAGTGATGGGAGTACAAAGGGAAAATGCGTTCATTCACCAATAAAGTAAGTCCTGTGTTTGCCATTGGAATTCAGGATTTGCTTTTAGAAAGTAGTTAGTCCTGCGCTGGTATGGTACAGGATACCTTTAGCTAATTACTTTCAGAAGGCAAGTGTCAACATGCTAGTGGTGGCTGCTCTACATTCTTTTGGCCATCATGAGGAAGAAAAATGGGTTCTTCATTGTACTTTCGGAAGTTACTAAACTGCAATAAAACTGTGAAACCATAAAATCACTAGTGATACTTACACTATCCAAATGAAAAGGAACACTTCCTCACGACTCCATCAAAAACAATGTCCCTGCATGTGTTTTAATGGGATTTTTGAGCTGTTGATTTAACTTTTTTTTTCTTCAGTTTTGGTTACTTGTTATTCCTAGTTACACTGTCTGAAATAACAGAAATCTTTCTTTAAAAACAATACAATTTACAAGTCAGAGAAAAAAAAATGAAGAAAAGAGAAGATGGTGGTGCATAATTACCAAAACATAATTGGAGAACACAATAGACATATTGGTTGCAGGTGGCTGACAGTAAGACAGCTAAAAGAAAGTAAACACTATTAACAAAGTTTCAATTATTAAGTGGTGCATGCAAAATTAGTATGTGACAAAAGAATCACAAACTAAAGAATGAATATGAAAAAACTAGAGTGAGTAACCATGTGGCTGTGTTGCATATTATTGAAGGTTTTTTGTGACAAGGCTTTCTCACATTCAACTAACGCTGCCTGATCCAGCATGCAAGTCCCTTAGCCAGCCTTGCATAGAGTCTCGCAGAGTCTAAGTGAGTCTTTCAGAGATTGATGAGATGTGCAAAAGAGGTCAGCATTGATAGATGCTCATTTATACCCACCTGGAAAGTAGAGATAAGGTGATAGACTGTAATCTAAAATTAATGCTTTGTCTTAGTGGTTCTTGTTCACAAAAATGTGTAGAGCTGTTGACCTCCTCCTCTTAGACTTCTCTGCTTTAAAACCACTGGTGGGTGCCTTGCCTTGCTGGAATAAGCTCATTTTAAAGGTTTATATTCTACAGAGCCACTGTCAAAGTCTATGAAGTCTATGAGCCTTTTGATGTCAGAGGCCCACACAGAAACTGATTTTGGAAGAACCAATGTATTTCAGCTGTTTGGAATGAATTTTGGCTAGCAACATATTTTTTCTTTTTCGTCTTCCAGCTGGCAGCCCAAGGTATGTATGGTGGATATCTGCAAAACTCATTGCATTACATCTTTCAGCCTATCTAAAGGACATTAACACACAGAGCCATCTCAGCTAGCCCATCTTATACTGTGCTGGGGAAGGAATGAGCAGAAAACACGATTCAAAGACAGGAAGCCAGTGATGACAGGCAACAGCCACCTCTTGCAACCCTTTTGCTTGGACTTGGTGCCTAGCAGACCCAATTACACCACTACCTGTCCTGAGCTGGTAAGGCTGAAAGGTACTGTGCTTCCTGGCTTTGATTTCCATGTGGACTTACTAGTGTGAGATTATTATGCTAGTCTGAGGGGTAAGTACCTCTGTGCTCCAGTGCAGAGGACAAACATGCCCCTAGGTACACGTGGTTCCCAAGACCACAGGTGACCATTTCACAGTGTTTACTCTACTTGTCAATACAATATCAGGCTGTTAGTAGAACCATTTGACAGCCATCAAGTATCTCGTGGGGCTCAGTATAAAGAGACCATGGTCTTGTGAATTTGTAATAAAGCATGAAGTTGACATGGTGGTCTCACACTACACTCTAAATTATTCCCAGGAAGAAGGATAAATTTTATTAATTATTATGAGATAAGACAATTGTCAAGTGCTATTGAAAACCTCACATTTTCTATAAAACAGTATGATAAAAAAAGAAATTAGAATGTATCTTTTTACCAGTGAGATTATTTTTAATATCTTATTATTTCTCCTATTTAGAAGATTTTGTACAGCTGTATGAAGCAATTTGAATTGGTTGAAACATAATGTTTGGCCAAATTTCATTAAAAGGGATTATAAAAATAAAATAAAATCTCTTTCCAATATTTGGAATGTGTAGGCTAATTCCAAAAACCTGTTGAAAAAGGAGATAGATGTGCTTATTTCAGGTTTGTTTTCTGAAATGAGATCTACATTTGTAATTGATTTGCCTGCTTCAGTGTTTACATTAAATAGAATAGATTTTGCATAACTGATTATAAGGGCTGTATGCATAGCAGAATATTGACAATCATATTTGAAATTAATATACATTTAGGGTGGGTTTTTTTCAATAATGGAGTGATTGCAATTTTCTTTTTCTTGATCGATGAAACAACAATAAGGAAAAATATTCTCTTGTGATGATCTCTGATTGAACCCTCAGTGTTCTTGATCCTTTTTCCTGATCTTGAACCCTGATAATCTTATTTTGCAGAAAAAGCTTTGAGTAAATGAAGATGTGGTCAAGCTGACTGTTGTGTAAATGCTAAATCTGTTGATATTTGGGTTGCTATGTAGAGAGAGTGAAGTTAACATAGAAATACTTTCTGCATTTATTGAAAAACACAAACCTTAAAGACTAATAAAAATCAAAGAGAGACTAAAGTTTTCATGTATCAGGAACCATAGACACTAAAGTTTTATATTCTGTGAAAGAAGAATGAAAAAACTTTGGTTTTTTCTACAGAGCAGACTTAGTACCCTGAATTAAGTGTAAAGTATGATTTAAAAATATAAACCACAAATATAAATCACCAAATAAACCACAGAACATGCAGGTTACTGAATGTGAAAAATATATCTAAGTTTCTGGATAATTTGTGAAGGTATTGTTAGAAGCAGGTAAGAAGAAGCGTGTAGCCCACTCAGGTATTTGCAGGGAATGTCAGTTTCTGAGCACACTGTTAGAATTCTATTCAGACTTTGCTGAATCTCAAGGCAGCAAGCATTGGGCACTTCTATGTTGCTTTGAATGTCCTAAACATATATTTTTTAATTTGATTACACAATGTTGTGTATGTTGTCCAGTAATTACTAATGAACATGCAGAAATTATTTTTATTTTAGCTTTTCTGGAATTGCATCCACTTTATAGCTTGCTTTGAATTATCACCATATATTTGAACTACACTTTTTGTTTATATTTCACATCTCAGAATATTGTTTGGGAGTTGCTTGAACTCAAAGGGAAAGGAATAGAGAGAATGAAGATACCTTCAGTTCCTACACAGACTGTATATATACCTTTACCAATTCAGGAAAATTTTCATTATTTTGACGTATCTAATTTAATCCTCTAGCAGAGCTGCTGTGGGGACTCAGGGATGCTAGAACAGAAAGGATGTTTGCAGTGAAAATTATTTAAAATCTGTGTTGTAAATATTTTCCCCTCTCCATCTTGTGTTGGAGGGCTGGACAGATTTTTCCCTGCTCTAATTTGAAATTCTATAAAGCTTCCACTGAAGCTGCAGGTGAGAAAAGAAGGATTGGGTCCTTCTGGTACATGACTCGTCTTCCTTGTTTTAGCCCCAAGGTTAATATAAGAATATATGTTTTTGACTAAGAGCTCAGAAGAATCTAGTGCTCTTCTCTCCTACTTATCTGCCTTAGTGCTTTATTAGGCATGATGAAAATACCTATGGTCATTTTGTACAAATAAAGAAAATATATATATATACACACATGCACACTGTATTTTAGAAAATATGTGTGTATGTGTATATATATGTTTCTGTATATTACTATAGATACATAGATGTTTCTTTCCTCAAATAACTGATATATATACAGAAAATATACATATGTATGTTTCTGTATATAGATAGAGGCATATATGAATCCAGACACACACGCGCACACACACACATATATATATATTCCTTTCCTCAAAGAACAGAGGATTTCTGTACTACGGAAAGGTAGATGACCCATTCTTTCATTATTCAACATTGATTTTTTTCAAATATGTCCTTTTTTTTTCCTTTTCAGGTGTCCAAATATAAAATGCATAGTGAAATCACATATGTGATTTAACACAACTTTTAGCAATATCAAATAGAAATATATTATTTGTTAATAAGACCATGATTATACAAACTATCTGAAATCAGACAGCGCTCAAAGAGAACCTGAGTTTTTCTGCAAATAGGCTTCAGGATGTTAAGCAAATAGCAATGAACAGGCAAAGACGATTGTCTAATATGTTTACATTACCTATTCGCATCTGCAATCTGACTAACTTTTACACATAACCCCCCCAGAATTCTTCTTTATAAAACAAAGATTTGGTCATAAAAACAGGAATCTGATTACTTACAATTATTTGTTTTGTAATTATTTCTCTTAAACAAAGTGCAGAGCTGCTCTTTAAGCACTTGCAAAAATCAAATCAAATAAACTGACGAACACTGAAGTTACACTATCACAGGATTATTACTGTAACATACATGTTGTTTACAGTTATTTTATAAATGACATTAATTAGCAGCAGTTCTTCTGGATTAATTCTATGACTTAGTATTTATTAAAGGATTACAGGTATCCTGTAGTATGCTCTAAGAACCGAGTGCCTTCAAATTCATTTATGAAACTGTATAATTTGTCTAGTTATTGATAATGCTCCTCTGGTTGTTTAAAATGTATTTAGCAGTTGGAAAGCAGTCAATGAAGTAAATAAAAAGCCAAGAATAAAAATAAAGATTGTTACATGCAAGGAGACAGAGACTTGAGAGAAACTGATAAGGGACAGAGCCCACTGCAGTGGTGTGGGCTATGCCCATATTAGCAGTTAGCACAGGGCATTACCTGTGGGTCTGCAGAGATAAAACAGGTAGTGCTGAGAACCCAGCAACTACCTGTATGTGTTTTGCTGGTTTTTACTTTAGGCTAGTTCTGGTCCGATGGACAAAATTTCCATTAGTGATTGGAGCACGCTACCTAAGTTCCAAAAATGCATTTTCCAGTATACTTGCTGTTGAAAGAAATCCAGCTCATGTGCTCCAAGACTGCACCCTGACGTGAATCAAAACATGATAAAGAACATCTACATTAACATTTTCTTTTGGATCAGGCATGCAATCTGGAAACATATTTCCCAGCTGTGTCCCCTCACTGTGCTTTGCTTCTTATCACAGGGAAATCTTGGAATGCAGAAAGTGGATCCTTTTAGATGAAGCTAAATTGAAATGTGCATGACAGACAGCAACTGGAGGCCAGACTAGAACTATTTCAAGGTCACCTTGTACCATGTTGGGTCCTCAGCATCTACTGTTTCGTTTCACAGAACTGCTCCTATTCCACTACACTGCTTGTTCCGTGTGGATGCCTGGAAGACACGCCTCTGGCATGCATTCCTGACACAGGCTAAACTGCTAACATAGACGTATCCGTAGAACGTACAGTCTATTTGTTTTGAATTACAATAAATAGCAACAAAATATGAATAAAATAACTAAAACAATGCTAAAAAAAGAAGGCGGAAAGGTTTTTGATACCAACACTGGCTTTGAATTAATAGGCAAAAAAAAGCATTTGTGCTGTTTGTCATCATCTTTTAATGATATATTCACTGTTGCTGACAACATTATTTTCACTGGTTCTAAATATGAACTACTTTGTAATTAGTTCAAGAAAAGAATTTGACCTTGGGCAGTAGAATAGAGTTGTGAATGGGGCAAATATATCAGCAGCATACCTAAAAATAAGAAGGGAAATAGAACAGAGAATTTTCCAGTGACAATGATTGATGTGTATATATCTCTGTGAAAATGAATGAGCAAGAGCTTTCTAAACACTGACAAAACTGAATTAATAATAAATAATGAGAAAAAGGAATTGACTAAATAATTGATAATGAGAAAATTTGATATATTAATTATTGTTTAGAAAGAGGAATACACGACAAAAACAAAGTAGCTTTGCATGGAGTCCAGAACTTGATCCAAAGCCTTTGAAGTCAGTGGGAAGCCACTGGCTTCCATGCACTTTTTGGCAGTGTAGCACTGTACTCTCCAGTGTGAGAAATCTGGCACATCTCTCAGCTGCTCCATAACTCAATCCTGGTCTTATAATATTACTTCATCAGTTAATTCCTTTGTTCATCTTCCTAAATTAATCTCAGGACAATTCACTGTATAGGCTCTTTCTGACCTCTCTAATCATGATGGTGCTCATACTCTAAATGGTGATTTGAATGAGATTCCCCTGTATTTGTCTTTTCTCTCCAGAGAAGCGAACACTTGTCAGGGTCAGTAATAAAGCAGAGTAACTTACTGGGGAAAGTGATTTGTATAATATTATAGGTGTATCACTGAATTCATGGACAATTTTTTAACTTTTTTGGCTATAGACTGTTAAATTTCTGTCCATCCTAATTTTGGCATCACATCATGGCTGGTAAGTTAAACATTTACCTCCTGCCTGTCATTTCTGCTCTTGACTAAATCAACTTCTCTTTATTTTGTTCTAGAAATGTCAGCTCCTCAAGGAATAAGCAAACTAAAAGGTGAAATAATATCTTCAAGTTGTCAGAGGAGGAGCTGGAGCTGTTTAACAGAAGTAGCAGAAGAGTCAAGGAGTCTTGCCTTGTTGTGAGATCCACAGCCGAGATTTCACGTCTCTCTATACAGGGATACCCTGACAGCTCCCTTAGCTCTCCAGCAGTCCTGACAGGTGTAGCTTGTGCTCCGATAGGATCTGGGCAAAGCTATGCAGCCCTTCAACTGCCTGGGCCTCCATCCACATGTCATCACTCTTGACTGCAGGACAACTACACAGCAAAACCGTAAGGTGTGCAACATTTTTTCATCATTTTAGAGCAAAGAAGGTTTTGTTAAAGCTGAAAAAGCCACTCTGGTGCTGGTCCAGTGGTAAAATGACAAAGCTGAGAAATGTGAGACATTTAAACCAAATCAAACCAAACAAAAACAACCCACAAAAAAACAATCAAACAAAAAACCCCTTAGCAATTATGGCATATAATTTTGTTTGAAATATTTAAGGTATACAAAGCTTGCCACAGTGACTTATTTGTCCCCAGTATTTTGTAAAATTTAATGTCTTTATAATGAATTCTTATAGAAGATAAAGTATTTATTGGAATAAAGATGGGATTTGGTTGTAAATAAGACTGACTTCATTTGCAAAATGGGATACATTATTTTTGGCATTGAACTTCAAATGTGAATGATCGGCATTGTTTTATAGTGTTGCTTCTCCCTGATGGTACTAGTTTTGTCAGTTATGACTGACTTTTAGGACCAAATCATGAATTAAAACCCTAACATGAATTTTTCTTAGCTTCTTGTATTATCCTCTGATCTGTAGCTGGTTCTGTTTACAAAAGAAAGAAAAAGTAATGACAAAAAAGTAATATATTACTAGTTTTTCTTTTTTTTAATACTGGAAAGCTTGGAAGATTATTTGACATTCATGTGACAACACTGTATGGTTCTGTGTCCTTATAGAGAGCATTTGGAACACATGCAAAAGTAGATGTGTAAATCAACAACTGCGAAGTAAAACATCCACTTCAAATGACTATTACTGAGGGACAATCACCATAACACAAAATTTTAGGTGAAGGGAGAAACAAGTAGGATTGCAAAAATACAACTGTAGTGCTGGTTTACTTGTTTAAAATTGATCAGATACAAACATTGCAAATTCAGTAAGTGAACACATGAGAGAAATCTAAGGAATCAGAATGAGAGAACAAACAAAGTTGTAAGGACATGTCTGGTGACATATAACAGTAAAAAAGTCTGTATGCATATCAGAAAAGCAGTCATTATAAAAGAACGTACATGTACATGATAGGTACTATAAATATTAAAAAAAAAAAGTATGTATTTATTTCTAGGCTTTCTTATGTCAGAGAGGACTTTCACATCACAATTTCTCTTATAGTGAATATAATTTCTGATACTTTACCCTCTTCCTTTCTCACATCATTCCAGTTCTTTCTTTTTGAGAAACTGCACTAAACTTCATAGTACGACTTGCTTGTATAAAGTGAATACACTTTCACAGTTTCTGTATCTTACTTGAAAATATAATCTCCTTTTAGCTTAAAATACAGTTTACACACAGAAGTAAAGTAAATAACAGAAGCAAAGTAAATAACTTCTTTTTGTGTCATCTTTTAAGGAAAGAAGACTGAAGAACTTGTGGTTTGTTGTTCACAGAGATAAATTTATTTGACTTTCAAATGTCAGATTATTGCAAAATAGATTTATATCATTTTGTGCTTAGAAACAGCTCAGGCATATACAAGATGGGAAAAAAAAGAAACCCTTGCAGCGATCACTGAGAATACAAATGCAAGTTGTTCTAGAACTGTTCCTCTTAATCATCTTAGATCTCTTTGTAACTTATAGTTCTGTAAAGGAAGAACTATTTAATTGTGAGGTTTTTAAGTTAAATTGAAACAGGTAGTTGGTTTCCCTGTCAGAGTTATAGATGAGAAAATGAGATTGGAGAAAAATGCAGTAAGATCCTGACAACCTGTATTTCTCTTCTCTCCTAGCTAGTCCCAAGACAGTTCCCTAAATGATAACTGCACAGGTGATATCTAAAGTAAAATAAGCAAAGAGACATGAAAAGATAATAATAAATGGATAATAGTTGTGCAATTACCGATAGTACCTCTCAATCTTTGTTACATCTTCCTTATAAAAAAAGCATGGCAGAAAGAGAACCAAATTCTAGTGTTTCAGAAATAAAACTAGGTCTACTTTAGGACACACTTTCTTGGAGTCCTTTACCTCTCAGTGAAAACGTGGAAAAAGTAAACCTCTGGAAATCCTACAGAACCTGAGTACTATAGCAAAATTGATATTAAGCAAGTCTCCAGTAGCAGAAAGATAAAAATTAACTAGTCTGGTAGCATGCAAATTTGAACAGCTAGATGAATAATAAAGAAAGCAATAATTGGAGACATTCTGCCAGATAAATACATCAGATACATTTCAGTCTGTTATGGGCTAGACGGTTATCTGACTTGTTTAGTCAGTTACAAGTTAATTGTAGGAATGCGATGTTCTATCAAATAAAATTAGTACTGGTCTGTTAGCCATGTCCTAATCAAAACAAAAGGACTCAATTAGTTGCCATTGTGATTTCCAACCAGTATTTTAGGTCTATTCATTGCACCCTTTGGATGAAAATCAGAATTCTGATTAGATGCATCCTTACGTAAATTATCAAATAACAAGACATATTTACATATAAATGTTTTAAAGCCTCAAAATTATGCTTGCAGTTTTGCTCCACTGACTTACGATGATAGTTGATTTTAGCAAGACTTCTCACTAAGTGAGGCATGCAGATGGATGAAAGAACTAATTCCCTGACCAAGCTCTGAAATACATATAAACCTTGAAGAAAGATACAGGGGGTATGAACGCTACC
>VZTL01036547.1:0-24546 GCA_013400535.1 Scopus umbretta
TGATTCTAGAAGACTTATTTTACCATCCTTCTGTAAAATGATCCTGACCCAAACAAGTTATTTCATTCCTATTCTCCTTTATTTCTTTAACTTCCCACACACTGCATTTAGAGCTCCAAATTTCCATTTTTTGTTGTTTCTTTTTTTTTTCTGGAAGACTGAGTCTCCTTGAATATCTATGTTCCATTTGGAATTGCTGTTCCTTGGTATTTTTATCTCTATAACGTTTGATTTAATCTCTAATGGGTGTAGCTCAAAATCCTCCCTCTCTCTGAGGAACACAAAATAATTTATAAGCATTCATTAGCTTCATAACATACCAATGAAATAACTAATTGAAACGGTGGAAGGTGCAAGTGCATTACATGTTGAGAAGGTTGAATGTAGAAACACCAAAATTCCATGGACAAGTCCACCCTTGTTCTATATAGATTCTTTTACCACACTTATCACCATAATATCTCAACAGCTTCACTGGTGTGGTAAGCAATATGACTAACATCTGACGTTCGCACTTTGTTTTCTCTTTCTTTTATCTTTCGCCTCAGTGCTAAAACATATTGTTTTTCATTCTAAGTATTGTTATGTGTCTCTTATTCCTATTTATTGGACTGAAGGGGCCATAAAGAATGTCATTTGCCACCTGTGCAAAGGAAAGAAGGTTTTAGCGACTGTGTTAGGACAGTTCCAGAGTCTACTGGGTTTTAGGATCTTCTTAGACTGCTGTCCTTCAGAAAAGTGTCTTATTTTGATGCTGACCCTAACAGAGGTATTGCAGCACGGAAACTCACCTGCCGTTTGAGGATGCTATCCTAACTTTGATTGGCAGGTGAAAACTGGAGATTAATTCCTTGATGTGTTTCTGCTGCAGCAGCCTTAGGATCTTGCCAGCCTGCACAATAGAAGAAAGTGTTATGACCTGAAGCTATGTCTTTCATAATAAGCATTGGCATCATGCCAAAGTTCCTCATAGCATGATTCCATACTCTTTCATTGCCAAAATTGCCCCTATCTTTTATACCTTACTAGAGAAAGAATCAGGCTTTCAGCCATTTATCTGTGGTGATGACAGGAAAGAGGGAGATGAATAATGACACCGGTGTCCTTTGGTGTCATCTGTTGTATTGCATCTGATTCCAGTAACATATTTAGGAAAACAACTTCCTGAGTTAATCAGTGGCCCAACTGCCTCTGTTAGGTTCTATCCTTTGGTGGCTGATTAGGCACAGAACAAATCCATTTGGTTTTGTTGTTGTAAGACAAGCAGAAGGGATGAAAGGATGCTGAGCAGAACAGGCTAGACAGTCTGAGAGACATTCAGGAATTATCACTGAAAGTTTGTTTCCTTCAGGTGGCATTTGAGGGTTGACAGCTAGCAAAGCCTCATTGAAGGGAAGGGACAAACAACCTTCCAAGAGGCTGACACTTCCTTGGAACATTCCCATAGAGCCAAACCTGCAAAGCACAGTTCTGTATTCAGCCTGGCTTGTTGCCTGACTCTTCCCTCTGAAACCCATGCTATAACTTTGCAGTACTACTTTTACCACCTTGGAAAGCTCTACCTTGAAGCTGCAAATAGAAATCACCTTACTCAGTGGCCACAGGTAGCCACCGTGGGCTTTCACAAGGGATGCTCGAGATTTCTGGTGATGTTGCTAGTAAAGGGAGGACCAGAGTGAAAGCTGGCATATTTCTGGAGGCATGATGAAGGCTTTTAGGCATCTCATCTCTTAAACAGAGATAATTATACTGACTCTCTAAGAGTCAGAGATCTGTTGGAGATAATAAACTACCATTGTATGAATAAGCAGATGTATGTATAAGCAGAGAATGTCTCTTTGCCACTGCACGGGACCATAAATTCACCTTTGTCTTGGTGTTTAATATGGTTCAGTACCATCTTGAAAGCATTGCAGTGGTCATAAGCAGTGTCACCATTATAACACTGTTGTCTGCTCTGCTCTGCCATGGACCTTCTCTTTGATCCTAATTTGCAGGACAGAATTTGGAGGATTTTTACCTTCCCGCTTCTCTTCTAATGTTTGGTTTCTTAATGTAGTGAAATAAATTATCTTCTCTATTTTTTCTCCCTGACTTAGAAGCAATACGATGATGTGCCCAGACAGCTTTTGTTTGCTTGCTCTTGCTTTGCATGTCACAGGAGCACCATGAAGAACACTCCGTGATTAGACAGAGGAGCTGAAGAGCTCCAAGGGGGGCAAAGTAAAAGAGAAAAACCTCTAAGTGCAGGAAGAAGCATCTCAAAATAACCTTCCTGTAGCTAAAAAGTCAAAGGCTGAGATTTGTTAATTTGAAAAGGCAGATGGAGTTTTTGTGTATATTCAAAAAGCGAGAACTCAAGGTGAAATTTCAAAAAGCATCTGCCCGAGTTAGGGCCACAAACTTAACTGGAATCTGAGTGTTTTAAAAATCTCAAGCCACAATTACTTTAAAATAAAAATATTCTGTAGACTGAAGGAGAAGCATTTAAAATATCGCCATTTTTGTGCCCATAGTCCACATCTGCAAGTAATTATGGGTGCAAATGTGGCTATGTCAACATCTACATTCATTAATGTACCTGTTAATCTGATAGTTAAATGTCTGTGTGTTATCAAATAACATATTCTACGAAAGTGTGGCCACAGTTATTTGTGAGCATAAGAAGGGAAACTGTCAAGATTTAACCCTTACAATTCTTTTGATCTTTTTATCATACACAAATGGAAAACACATGAATATTGAAGATAAATATACATATTTGGGGGAGACATTAATACCCACCCTCATTCCTATTTTATTGAGAACTGTATTTTCCACCTATTTTGTTCTATTTTGCTCAGTCCTCTTTTTCTTAGTAACAAATAAATGAGGTACATGAACTTTAATGAACAGAATTGACAGTGGTTAGTTTTTAAATACTTCCCAGTTTAAGAGGATAGGCAATGATCTTCCTGATTTTTTAAAATTGTCACTTAAATAATCCTTTATACACTGAGATGAAATTTAGATTTTAAAATATAATTTTGAACCCCTCTACACAAAATCTTACACAATAAAAATGCCAGATTTGCATATCTACTGACCACTCTAAGAAGAGGGATTTAACTTTTTTTTTTTTTTCTCTCTCGCAGATATATATCTGTTAGTTATTGTCCTGAGCTGAGAATTTTTCCTGACTAGGTTGTCATCGAAATTGTTGCCTTACACACACACACAAAAAATTGTTTCAGTGAACTGGCTTTCTAATAAGATTATTTTGCTGTGTTGAATGACAACTGTTCTAATTACGAGCTACTTGCTCTCAGCTAGCTTTGTAGCTTTTAGGGTGGAGTTTTTCATTTCAGATGTCTGGCATGCACATGAAATTTTTTCCTGGAAAACTTCAGCCATCTTTGGGACTATGATTAAGAGGCTATATTGTTTTGCTGGTTATTATAGTGTAAACTACCAGCTACTCCGTTAAGGTCTGGCATATTCTAAGTCTGGCTCAGGAACCTGCTGGTTGAGAAAAGCTTAGCCTCAGTGCTGAAGAGCTGCTTAATGATATCCTTCTGAAAATCTTATCAAACTACTTGTAAACCTCTGAAAAATCACTTTTTGCTTGTGCCAAGATGTTTGTCACAGCCTGGAAGGGAGCTCCTTTTAATATCCCTTCTCCACCCCTAGAGAGCTCCTTAGAGATCTTGCAATATGCAGCTAAGAGGACTTCTCTGATAGGTTTCCCCTGCTGAAATCTGTCGTGGCTCCCAGTAATCACACATCAAGGAAAAAAACTTTCCTGCTTGCCTCTTGCCACCTTAAGAAGTTCAGTATTGTCCATACTTTGGCATTTTTGGCTTTTCCTTTGTTTATATAAACATGCATAATGCCCCCCCCAAGGCATTACATTTGAAGATAACACATTAAAAGAACATTATCCTGAATTCTTGCCTCCACCAGCCCTTTGTGTAAGCACTGTGATGCAGACTTTAATAACCTGTATACATTCAATATTCTTTCCCCCGCCAGTGTCCTTACCTCACTCATAACACAGGATGGTCTGAGTTTGGGACTTAGTCAGGATGGTATAATGAATGGAGTTGTATTGTAAACAGACTTTCATAGGCCTCTTCCCCTATTCGTTGCAGAAGTTCAAGTGTATGATCAAAACAAAAACACTGTGGGATAAAAAAAAAAAAAAAAGAAAGATGGTTGCCCAAGAAGACAGGTTCTGCCACAGTCTTTGACACTGTGGGTATGTTTACATTGAAGTGTACAATGTAGAGATAACTGAGCAATTCAGGTATCAGGAACAATTCTTGTAGCAGCACAAAGTAATTCACTCTTCTGAGTTAATCTACAGGCTAGCTGGAGCTTCTACAGCAAGACTGCTTCATGTAGATGGGTTGGCCTGAGTAGATGACAGATTCCAATGTAGAAAATACCCGGAGCTTTTCTGTGTTGCTTGGTTGCATACATCAGATTTTGCTTGGATGGTCAATCAATAATTTTGCATTCCCTAACTCACAGTTTGGGATATTAATTTTGCATGTGGGCTTAGCATGCATAACAACAAGCAGAACTGATGGGAGTTGTACACTGAACTGAGTTGTTATAAATGCTAAGAGATCAGCAAACAAACTAAATGTATTACTTTTTTAGAAATACATTAAACTAAGAATCTTTACAGAGAATATCTTATGCAAAAACAAGGTATCTCTGTGTCTTTCAATGCCATCCTTAGACTTTGAAGCAGCAGCATAACAATCATAATCTACTTCACATCTGTGCAATAAGCTAATACCATTTTAAGGAGCACCATTAAAAATAAATAAAATAATTGAATATAGTAAAAGATTTAAATATGTAAGAAAGGCAAATGGAACCCTGAACCCAAGATTAAGTGAAAACGCAGTTGTTACCTATATATACAGTGAGAAAGTTTGAGACAAAGATTCTATTTGCTGTGTACACTGAGATTGCAATAAGGCTACACAGCCAACTGCCAGTTAAATATTTCCTAAAGACTGAATGTTGGACTTCACAATATTGCTGGGGTTTTGGGGTTGGTGGGTTTTTTTTGTTTTGGTTTTGTTTTTAATATGGATACTTTTAAAATGTAATCAACACTGTCTGCATGATGGAAATGAGAAGTAGCTGCACTCTGCTCATTTTTCTAGCAGAGATGATTTTCATTCAGATCCTTTCTTCTTCCTTTTAAGTTTTCCCAGCCTGCAGTCTAAGTGAGGGTTTTTGCCAAACTGCTCAGAAACCTTGCTGCCTTGAATACTGAAATAATGAAATACTGTATATCTCTCTCTAGAAAGAAAAAGTAAATACTGGAGTGTTTTAACTGAGGTCATACTTTCTCCATGTCCAGACATCATTGGTAATCTCTCCCTTTTATAATACTGCTGTGCTTTCCATGTGCTCAGCTGTGAGGAAAATGCTTTGTGCTTAGTTACGTAAAATATGCCAAATTTCCAGACAACTTTCAGTACAGCATCTCAGATTTTTTGGGTTGGTGTGTGTGATCTTTTATGAAACAAGATTTTTTCCTCTGGAGGAGCTTTGCTTAGAAAATCAATGGCAAATTTGGAATAAAAATATGACTGATGTGGTTCCTTAATGCCCAGCTTGTTAAGCAAATGTTGTTGAATCCAGTCCCCAGTAAACAAGCTAAACTTCTTGTTCCACTAGAAATATATTTTACTAAGAATCTTTGTAGATCATTCTTTATGCAAAAAATAATGTCTCAAGTGATGGTTTTTAGCAGAATAAAGCAAAAGTTTAATAAATTAAAACGTATGCTGAATCAGTGTTTGCCCTTATAGTTCCACTTTTTAAATATTAATACTCTTTTCTAACTCTTTGTACATAAATAATCTTTTAAGAGAGTAACAATGAAATATAGACAATCCACATCAAATGAATGTGAACTTTTGATGTAATTATCAAAGGTCTGTTGGATTGTGTTTAATTTTAATTAGTACTGGAGTCTAACCAACAAATTCAGGTCTCACGTGGATTTTTAAAATCCAAACATTATGCCCCCTTGCACGAAGGATTTTGGCTTAATTTGGACCATTATAAAGGTACTGGTTATTCATAAAATTATGTTGAAGTTCAGATTTTGAAAACTAGCAAGCTGAGGATTTGCTTTAACATGGTGCAATGAACTAATTGGCCTATGCACTAATTGAAACTCCTGTAAAGACTTTTGGGTCTGGGTTTTGGATTTGGTTTTGGTTTTTTTTTGTTTTTTTTTTTTTTTTAAATTAGCTGTTGGACAAATACTTGAACATTTAAAAAGACTATTCTAGCCTGAAATTCTTCCTGATATATAAAATCTTAACCTAAGTAGATATACAATACTATTATGCTTTCACTATCTTGGAGAGCTTAAGCACAGAGACACTGGCTGTTGCAAATAACTATTAATATGATTGCTACATACCCATTTGCAACACGTTCCTATGTGCTTTTACTGCTTCCAGTCCTTTTTCCCTGGGGAGCACCAAATCCCATTTGAACAGGAAAAGAAACACAAAATTAATCAGACTAAGGTTATCAGACCTACAGGGGCATTTGAGTTTTGCTAAGGGATTATAAATCAGTGCTTTTTTTTTCCCCCTCTAGACCTTTAACCAAGAAGAAAAGCCTAGCAAGGCAGTGTGGGGTGATTCATGGACTCTCAAGTCAGAATGGACCATTTTTATCATTTAATCTCTTGCCATGGGACCCAAAATTTTTGTTTCCCCTAGAAGATCTTCAGAGTGGTGGCAGCTGTGCCTTCAGGGTGGCTGCCAGCCCTCTTGTCTGCCCCAGCTGCTGCAGGGTAAGGAGTGTAGGGTGGCCATGAGAAGAGTTTGGGCTGGGTTTCTCCCTGAGTGGCCATGGTCAGGCACCTGCAGGATGGGGAATGGATATGAGGGTGATGGAGAGGGGTGGGCTGGCACCAGGAGCCACATTTCAGCGGTGCCCACCTCCCTGTCTTGCTGCCCCCTCTCTAACCTCCTCTCTCCAAAGCTGCTCTGGTCCCTTATATCTTCCTACAGGCTCCAAATAATCCCCTTAGCCCTATTCTTCTTCATTCTCTTCTCCTGGGCTTTCTCTGGCACCACCTTCACACTTATACAACCTTATGTCGCTTTGCCCAATGTGAAAGATGAGGTCTCTCCCCTGCATCCTCTTGGGATGAGTTTTTCATGCCAAAAACACACATGTCCTTTTGCAGGGCTGGCAACTCCACTCTGCAACAAGCTTTTGTTCCCTGTTCATGGTAATTTGAGTGTGTTCAAACTCCAGCACTGAATTCAAGTCACAAACCCAGGTAATTCAGCACACTCCTGGTTACTTTTCACAGCATCAGCTTTGGGTCCCCTGCAAACTGTGTCCATGGTTCAGATTGTTTTCAAAGAAGAGTTTAAAATGGTTTAGGACCAAGGGTCTTGCAGTGTCTTGTTAGTAATGGCCCAGCTAATTAATGCCTTTCCATTAATTCATACGTTTTGAGATCTATCAGTCAAGTAGCTTTTAAATTATGTCATGTGTACTCTATTAATTACATATAATGCAGGATTCTAAAACACAATGTCATGTGTAGTATGTCAAATGCCTTGGAGAAAGTTAATTACACTGAAACAACATAGCTACCTTTATCAACCAGACCTATAATCTTGCAAAAAAAAGCTCAAGAAGATAATTTGACAAGAACTACTTTCTGTGAAACTGTGTTGAATGATATAGCTTTATTTTTAGCATGTAATTCCCTGTTGATAGAGTGCTGAATTTGTCTGGCTTTCTTCTTTTTTTTTTCCCTAAGATTAGTATCAGGATAACTGATCTATCATTTCCTGGGCCATTTTCTTAAATGCTACAATTACTTTGGCAAGTCAGCAATTCTCTGAAATATCCCCTCTTTCCCAAGACTCAATAAAGAAAATTAACTCTAGTGGTCCAGAGAGCTTCTTGGCTAATTCTTTTAAATTTCTCAAGTGAGAAGCATAAGGGTTTCAAGGTTTGAAATATTTTATTTTAGCAGAAGATATTAACTATTCAGATGGACTAATTGTTGGGTTTAATTCCCTTGAATCTTTCCCAGTTACTAGTTAATTTTATTTTTTTTAAGAAATCTGCTGGTCAGTATAGCAATTCATTTCTTTCTGAAAGGAAGAAATGCAGATATCAAGACCCCAGTGGGACCTCAAGGCAGATGCATGGCTGATACTCAGGTCTTGTTCTGACCTAAGAGTGGGAATGCAGGGAGTACCTACCTTTTCCTCATCATTCTGGCCTGTCAAGACACTTACCAAACGATATCAGGCCGAGGAATTTCTCTTTTCCTTTCTACGATACTTCATATAATACAGGACGTCTTGAGGCCTAACAAGAACTGTGGATCTTCCCACAGCGAGTGTTGTCTGTATGGTGATAGGCCTGGAGAAAGTGTTGCCTGTGGTGATCATCAAAGTACTTCTGAAGAATTGCCTGCCCTAAACAACACCACAACTTTTCTTGTATCTGGTGGTTTACCAAGCATGACGACAGGTGTGGGTGACTTGTTGCTTTGTTGTTTGTTTGTTTGTTTTCATCTGAGATTTTCACATACTCGGAAGATGTTTTTGTCCTCCTGGTCTTTGAAAACTCTTGAAAATGTGCACCCTAGAGGCTGAAAACCTAGAGGCAAACACAACAGTTGAGATTTCATTGCCGGCAAAATCTAATTATTACACAAACCTGTTGACTTTCTGGGACTTACTGTGTTCAGACTTTGGGTCTGGCACAACTGACAAGTTGTAAATAATTATTTCAGGATTATTTCAGACCTACTGTTTCCAGAAAACTAGGAGTAGGTGTCTGGGGAGGGCTCACGCTGTTTGTGCTGGCTTTCATCTTCTATCCATTGCCAGCCCCAGAGGTAAGGTACTGTGCTGCACAGACCTGTGGTGTGAACTAGGGTAACAGTTCTTAGTAATAAGGGGTTAGAAGAATTGTGCACAGATAATTATTCATTACTTATAAAGATGTAACAAGATGATAGATGTATCAATTTTATTTGCAGAAGTATGAAAATCAGAACAGAAGCTGTTGTTTATTGGTTATCCTGAATGACAGAAACAAAAAAACTTACTCTATTGTTATTATGGAAATGGTGAACTGTTCAGTGTGGTTCGTTCAGTCTTTGATGGAGATGAATTTAAAACTGATATTCATTATTTCCATTTCTTTGTTTTAGCACTACTTATTGTTAAGAAGGATAAGAAGGATGCTCAGTCAGTGCTTAATTACAGTAACAGCTTCAATAAAATCCAGGCATTGGTATGTAGTTCTCTATCCATTGCTCTTCAGCTCATACCATGCCTATAATATTTTTATTATAGGATGTCGTGGTTTAACCCCAGTCNTATAAAAACAAATAAAATCATGGAACAGGCACGTTAAAATGTGAGTTTGTTAACCTGCACAATGAGCACCATTTGGAAAAAATGTAGCTCCAATTTCCTCTATCAATATTCTCTACAATGCAGGTGGCAGTTGTTTTCTTTGTTTAATCATGTCTTTGACCACAGCTCAAAAGTCAATATTCTGCTGTCAGATGCAGGCTTGCATGTGAGGAATAGGTAGGGAACTTAACTAGGAAGCTTTGTGAATAGGGAATTAAATTTGCATCTAATTCACTAAGCACACATGTTTACATGACCTTTAAAAAAAGGAATTAAAGCAGTTTGATCATGAGCTCTAGGCAATCTGACTTACTGAGGTGATTGAATCAAGAGGCTCAGGTACTTCTTACAAGAGAGCTGAACTGGAAGAGAATTATTTTAATTTAAGTATAATTTCATAACAAATTCACAGCTGTGTTAGCACTATGAAATGAGTCCAGAAGCACTGCAAATGATTGCCCAGAATCTTCTAGGGTAGCAGCAAATGCTCTCAGGCTGTCAGTTCAACTGGACTCTTTCTCGCTCTGTAACAGAGCAGGAAGAGCATTGTGGAGATTTGGTGTTCAGAAGGTGGCAACAATTAGTTCTTTTATCAGCAAAAAAACACCACCATTGGGAAAGGCAGACTACACCATGAACAGAAATACAAAACATTTGATAATGGCATCCTTGCCCAGCAATATTTGGGCAGATATCTAATGTTTACTGAGGTAAAATGTGTTTTAACATGAATTCTCAGAGGAACACAAAGACTTGTTTAAATTATGTAGGAACATTCAATTTCTAGATTCCTTTAATGCTAAACTTTCATCAGACAACAAATATGCGAAGCACAATTTTGATTATATGAGCCAGGCATCTCTGGCTCTGTGCAGGCACTACATGCCCCTACGGATCTAGAGCACTGGGTTTTGAAATATGCAGAGAAAAAAAAAAAACTTTTCAAAAGGGAGAAGGATACAAGAGTTTCTTATTTACTCTCCCAGTGCTCAACAACACACTTTCCAGCAGCGTATTGAAATGTTGGCTCTCTGCAGCCCATGTGGGTATGGAAGGTGTGTGTCTCAGTATGCCTTATATTTCCAAGCAGGATAATACGTTACTTACCAAGGGGAAAGGGAGGGTGGTAAAAACAGAGCGTCTACACAGTCTCTCTCAGAAAGCTACGAGCTTATCCTGTCTGTGTTTCAAGCTGACTGGAGTCTTTGTGTGTGTGTGGCTTTGGTCAGTGTGGTGCTAAACCTGTCTAATAGGCACTGTCCATTGCCTTATTAGTCTAGCCTTGGACTAAGTTACCCACTAACACAACTATTTAGTTTTGCTTCACTTGGGAGTACAGGCAGAACTGCTCACAGCTACCTGCAAAAGCAGCTGCCAAGTTGTGCAGCTTAGGGGTTGTACGGGGCAGATTGCTATTGGTATTAGGACTACCTATTTCATGCCTGTGATAAATGCAAGGTTAACAAGCAAATATTCCTGCCCCAAATTCACTGAGATTTCGCAGGATAATAAGCACAGAGGAGTAGAACAGGAATGCAGGGTTTCCTCTTTTTTAATGGCTCATAAATACTGGTTATAAATGCTTAAAGGCTGATTACATCTTCATCTTGTACAATGCCCCCAAACATGTATGTCAACACATGTTCCTCTTGTTCCATAGGTTACCTGGTTTACTGACTGTTCCCTATGCAAAGCTAGACACAACAAGGTGACCTCCCTCAGCTGTGCTCCTGAGGCTTTCCTAGCTGTCCTTCTTCAATTAGGCAAGTTTCTTTTAGTACAACATACCAAGTTCAGTTCAAAGAATAGGCTTTCTGGTTGTCTGCTTAGAAAAATAAGGGACACTTGAGATAGCAAATAGTGATACGAGAGAGATGTCTAATGATGGTAATCGCATCTGGGTTGTGGACATTTTTTAGGGAATCTTTTCCAGTTCATTTCCACACCAGATGAAAAGATCCTTTTTATTTTCAGTTATATGAACCACATTACCTGTATAATTTTCTGAAAGTTTTAGTGTTTTACTTACTATTCTTAATCCTGCTAATTATAGCTACATGTGATTTTCCATCCTTGAATATCTACCTACTTTCCAGGTTATAACAATACTGAAGAAAACAGTTTGCAAAAGTGTTGTGCACATACGTAGTGTGCAATTTTGATGAAGTTGGGCACAGACTGGGGACTGATTTTGTCTCTATTACACCTAGTAGATTGGGGAAATCAAATGGTTTTAGCACCTGGGTTTTAATGCAGTCTAAGTAACAATATGGATGTTACTGCCAGACTGTATACACCCCTGTAGCACAGTTGAAAGACACTGCAGACACCCATACTTCTCCATTATGTTCCCATTCTGCATCTCAGCTGAAAGATCTAACATGCATCTAACATTCCTTTAGTTCTCAATAACGGGAATTTATGGTTTATGGATTATGGTTAAAGTAACCTTTAGTGTTTCTGTCATTTTGAGGGGAAAATGTTGATGTTTTTGCTGGAAAAACAAGTTTATGGTTGTATGAGAGGAGATGTGTGTAAGAGGCAAGCCAGAAAAGAAGGGAAATGTGAAGACCTCAGCCAGTGCTTCATCTGCTTTTCAGAATCCAAACATTTATATTCTGGTTGCAAATTTGAAATGTTCCACTGATGGTTTCAATGACTCTTCTTTTTCTTTACATATATTGCACTTTTGTGAAAATTGCATTTTCCAAACTGGTCTATAACACCATTCAGAACATTTGCATGTCAGTACTTCACTGAGCCTCTGATCATTTATATCTGCTAGCTTCTGCAATAAGACCCCCTGCCATCTGTTTCATGACAGTTGCATTTCAGTGTAGCAGTCCTCACCTGAGACTTAAAGGAAGTTTTGGACAGATTTAAAAACTTTTCTCATGAGCTAAGGGGTATGTATGAGCGATAGGTTTCAGGTCTGGCCTCCACCAGCCATAGTGTCTGATAGGATATATCCAAGTGTTTTGACATAAATGCAAAATTTGTAGTGCTTGCATGCAAACATACAGACATTATACAATGTGTATGACTGGGGCAAGCAGCATTCTGAATAACCGAAAGGCAGATTTGTTAACTTTTTAGCTTTATTTGATCATTCTTTTCCATTAAATATTTCAGAATCCTGACCTTTTACAGCAAATTTTCATCATGCAAAATAATCTGAAATTCATGTCTTCACTTGGTCACAAGCACATGCTTCTTCTGTATCCACTCAGTGATTATTTGCTTTGGATGAATCAGTAAGCCACACTATCAGGATTGCAGGCTTTCTTAAGGAGATATGTATTAGAAATTATTACAGTGATGGTGGTGTCCAAATATCCGTTGTTGTCGTTGCTTTGTGTAAATAGTTTCATTTACAACTCTGCAGTGTTCAGGGACCTTACCAAGTTGTTCTCTTCCCAGCTGGTTTATTGAACACTCTGTACTCCTTCATAAAATGGTTGAGTCTACATGCTCTGCTACGGATCTCAGCCTGCTGAGGAGAGGAACAGAAAGTCACACATTCACTCTCCTCCCTTCCTTTCTCTGGCAGGCCATGTGCACATTGCTCAACACCGGCCCTCAGTTTTCTCCAAGACCTTTATCAGACAGCCAGCATCCTCCACAGAGGAAGAAGAATGAAAGATTCTCAAATTCTCTCACCCTGAAACTTGGCTCATTCTTTTCCGATCCACTTATTCCTCCACAGTCACAGGGATTTTTATCTCTAACTTTTATGGCTTGTGGGTGTTCCCAGCTCTGCCAGAAGGGAAGTTTCTCTACCACTGTGTCCCCTGCAAGGACAAGATATCTTCTCTATTACATCTAGGAAGAGCCATGCTTTCCAAACAGCAGCTAACTTCTTATAAGCAGTCACCAAATACTGGGAGACGAGTTGTCTGTGAGAGTTTCCTACACTGCAAATATGCAATCAAGGGTCTTTAACAGATTTCCATCTCCTACTTAGCTGGATTTTCACTTATGGTGTAACAAACCCTGGCACAAATCCTGAGCAAGCTTCCAATCACTTGAATTGAGCCTTTCCTTGGTCTGATTTACTGTAAGGTCTGATGCAGGATGTTCAGTCTTTTCCCTCGAGCTATTTCATCTGGGAGAACCACTTGGTGTTTCTCTGATTCAGTGATGATAAAACCCAATCCATCTATCAAGATGAGTCAGCAGGCTAGGTCTGCTCACGCCCCTCTCCCCACACACATACACAGCACTAAAATGCCAACAAGCTGCATGTTAAACATACGTGCAGAACAGCTATGATAAGTTAGAACAATCATTAGCTTATTCACAATGCAATTCAAGTACATCTTGTACATGAGTTTCCAAAATTATTTTAATAACAATCATCTTTGACTACACAGTTGAAGATAGTTGGATCATTTCCTGAAGGCACGTTCCCACAGTAATATCCACGGCACATCCATTACTGACAGTGCTGTTAGTTCTCATTAGCTAGGACAAACAAGGCAGTGAGTCACAATCTTCCTGCATAAAGGATCCCATTGTTTTAAACTGATAAACCAGAGATTCTGCTCTGTGCTGGTGTGAACCTGACATTGATTAAAGTTTTCTGGGATGTTATAAAGGCAGCATTTGAATGGATGTGGACCTGAGGTGTCAGGGAGAGAAATCTGCTACAGAGATACAGCCTGTTTGTATCTTTTCCAGCAAGAGTGACTTGGCTTCTCTCATTGTTGGAAGAACCTATAATACGTGCTGCAAGTATTTCTCCAAACTCCTTTAAGAAAAGTAGGCTTAAGCTAAATAGTTCATACCAAATGTTTCCAAAGTGTACCCAATAAAATAGGATGTGTGTTTATACACTTTTCACTTAAAAGCCTATTTCTGGTAGGTGGCAATTGTTTCCAAAGTATGTTGAAGTGCATCTAATTTACTCTACTATGAGAAAGTATTCTTCCTCTTATGCTTTGGCTCTTGTTTTGTTGTTAGGTTTTGTAAAATCCTAGCACTAATGGTGAAAGCCAAACACAGAAATATTTTTACCTGCACTTTGCCAGTAACATCAAAAGAGGTGCTATTATCTCAACAGCAATTTGGACTGGTTATCAAATGATAATCTTGGAATAAGTGAGTATGATTTGTGATGGTACTTATCTTTTGTAGGTGTGGTTGGCATTTATTAAAATGTTTTTTTTCCTGCTGGATAGCATGCCAAAGACTTCAGGCAATAAGTAATTATTCCATGTAAAATATTTATTCTCTGCCAGTCATACGTCTTTCTCAAAGATCTGACTTTGCAGCAACCATTTAAAACCATGTAAAAGCTTCAACAGGGGGCCAGAATGAAATCTGATGTTAGCAACAACAGAAATATCTGTTGTGTGTGCTCAGTAGGTCTTGTGAGTAGAGACCGATTGTAATTATTTCGTGCATTTACTTGGAACCTTAGGATTAGATTATCGAATATTGGGCATTCAATTTGTGTTCCAGCCACAAAACCTGTGACCCAGCTAGGAACTCACTATGGTTTCTGATGGAGATTTTTGTGGTTTAAAACTGCAAAATGAAGCTTCTTTTCCTTTTCATTCTAAGTTGTAGGCTACTCCTCTCCTGAAAATGTTTTCTGTGTGTGAAGGGAAAGCTCCAGAATACTTGCACAATATAAAATCAGATTGACCAGAGCAGTTCCTAGCAGGTGCTCTGCTTCTGACCTGTAACTATGGCCCTGAGCTCCTCTGCAGTCTCAACAGGTCATTCTGCACAGGAATGCATAATGTGCGCCTTCATGTACCAGAAAGGCTAAACTGAACACTTTGGAATAAATTGTACTAGTCTGAACTTGTACTAATTTATTTAAAGTTTTATTTTCGCAAATCTAGTGCTAAGAACTGAACTCATAACCTAAGACCTACTTCACCCTTTCAGAATCATATGAGAGACACAATCAACAGAGCAAATAGGGTAATAAATGTGCATATACAGCCTGTATCATCTGCCTTCTAAAAGAAAAAAATGCACTTAATATTTACATGTCTACACCATTTACATCCTCTTTTCCTGACTCTGACTTCAGCACCCTGATACAAAGCTGACTTTTTTTTCTCTAATTCTTTGAGAGAGTATCCAGCCAGCTGCTGCTGCATTGGTGCTTGCCTGCAGGACTGGCAGGCATTTGTACTTCTGAGAGGTTTCAAGGGCATGTCTCCCTCTTGAGAAATGTTGGAGGACACAAACCTCTCCTCAAGTACAATGAAAAAATCAAAGGAAGAAGCTTCAGGAGGTGAAGTAAACTTCGGAAAGAGACAAAACTGTAAAGTAAACCACAGTTGCAGTAGCAGCAGACATTGCCGTTTGCTGTTGTATCTCTTCAGTAAGCTATTCTCAATAAATAAGTGCATCTAAAATCCCTTTCTATTTATTTAAATTTTGCATTAGGGAGCAACTTTCTGTTAATGTTAGTGTAAATCCAAGTGCTTACGAGCATTACCTCTGGCATATGCCAGTGCGACAGGTAATTCAGACCCTTGGACATAACGTCAATGTTTTTTTGTCTCCTCTGTGGTGGTTATTCACCAACAATGAAACCTCTAGATAATTAGAAGCCAATCCCTGTCCTTATTGCACAGCTAATGTCTTGCTAAACTTTTAATATGCTGTTGCATTTTAGCATAGTCTTTCTTCCAGTGCTGAAAAACACTCTACATACGTAATTCCCATTCATAACAACATATTGATAGCAATTATTTATAAAATCCTTCTTCTTCATAAACACAACTGCACTGTAAAAATGCCACCTTTAACTTCCTCACGTTCTTAAATGGCTAGTTAAAGTTTTTGGAGAGCACTGAGCTAAAATAGCACCTCGATCATACAGTAACCTTGGCCATTCTTGGACTTCTTATAAGTCCCATCTTCAGATATTTTGCTACAGAGAGTAGCCAGTATCAGCCACTTCACAAGGTGGTAAAAGCCAAGGAAAGGGTAAACATACAGCACTTGCTCTCAGTATTTGTTCTGCAGAGAAGAGTTTCCTGTGAGAGAATAATTATGGTTTCCAATAAACTTCTAAAAAATGTTGCTGCTGGAGTCTATAGATAAGTCTGGATATTCCTGACAGTAATATAAACACCTAATTATTCTAGTAAGACATAAGAAGGGAATGGTCACTGCTGATTTAATGATATTAAATTAATTGAATATGGTGTGAAACTCTGTAGCTATTGGAATCTGAAGTTGTGTCCACCTATAGAAAGTAATAAAGGTTTTCTTCACAAAAAAAAAACCAAAAAACAAAAAACCCCAAACAAAACCCCAAAACCCCCAAAATCTGAAAGGTTTGTTTTATTTTATATAGATACCTCTAATATGAAACAGACAAAAAAATTGTCTTTTTAAAATTTTGGTCAGAAAATACTCAAAGTCAGAACACCTGAAGAAGTTGCAGGATACAGCATACTCTGAAGACAAAGCGGAATCATTGGATTACATCCCTACTAGTTTGTTTACCATACTCAGAATAAAAGTAATGGTTTATTCTTTAAATCTGTCAGAAATTCACTATTTCTCCAATGCAATTCCAGTAAAGACTAAACTAGAGTAAAGTCAGCAGAAAGGCTGGTGTAGAAGTATTAATATGGTGTACAGACATATTAGCATGGCTTACTGTCATAATTTGACAAGCATGTATTACACTGATCATCTTTTTAAACTGGTATCTATCTTGGAGATTTCACTGATATGTTAATAGCTGCTTCAGAAGTTAAGTTGATAATGTCATTTATATATTGACACAAAACTGGTTGATCAACAAAACCTAAATTCTGAATTGCACGTAAGTAACAGTGGCAAGACACAGCAAGACTTAAAGGGGAACAGAAGGAGTTGGAAACATGGTGAAAGAGAGGGATGGGAGAAGATCACACTGCATCCTTGGTTTTATTAGAAAGATTGTCTGTTAGCTTGTTGCTGAGCATGCAACATGTACATGAATAAAAATACTTAATTCTTGAACTTACTGCTTTGATATTACAGGAGTGAACACTTTTTATGTGCTGCTAAATTGCAGACCTCCAGGTTCCAACAACTTAAGCTACCCGACATATTGCTGCTTCAGATCCATTTTTGTACATATGAATGTAACAGGCCTGTGCTCGCTCAGGAACGTGAAGGACCTCCTGGATTTGTTTTTACTAGGAGGACATCCTGAATTTTTGCCAGTATATGTGACTTAACCATCATGCTATTGTCACTGCTGTATAATTCTACAAGGAAATGACACTTTCACAGATCAGTCTATATCTGATTTGGCCTGGAATCCCACTATTATCTCTCACTTCTGATCGCTTGAATATGGAAACATTTCTGGGCTCCGAACATTTTGAAAGGGATTACATATGAACACAAAAAGCGATATTCAAAGTGGAAAGTTTCAGCCTGACTTCTAAAAGTGTTTGGCAAGGGACATTCAGTGAGTTAAAAGGGTTGGGAGTTTCAGACGGAAGGAACAGGGTATGCAAATATTCAATTAGCAGCAGTATGAGGGTGAGACTTTGGACGAAACAGAACAATCTAGAGATGAATGTCTGGGAGAATTGGCAGGAATGTAGGTGACAAGGAAGTCTTATAAATCATGTCATGAAAAAAGCATGGAATATTTGATAGCAAGGAACGAAATATCATATAAAAACAGTGCAGCACATTACCCAATTAGAAGCAAACGCAATGAGAACATTTCAGGGTAATGCAGGGATCGGCTTACTTCTAGGCAAGAGTCCAGCTCACACATTTTAGAATGGCTACTGTGGAAGCAAAGTGCGTATAGGAAAGTAGGCGTGAAGATGATTTAAATAACCAGGCCTGCTCATGATTGCATGGGATGAAGACAGTATAATTAACTTGGCTAAAGGAGTGTCTTATCCTTGCGATATATGTAAACTGATAAGAGGCTAAACAAGTGGAGGCAGCCGAAAATTGAATGAGATGGAACGGAGACTTCAGAACAGCTCCAAGAAACTTGACTCATTGTGCTGCTGTAAAACATGTCCATTTGATCTGCAACATGGAAAGATCACTCAGCTTGGTCTCCATCCTGAAGCAATTCACATTGTAGTGACATTTGGGTACAAGTAGGGCTTTCGCAATGTAACTTCGTCTGTGCTCAGAGCCAACTAAAGGTTAGTTTGCAACAGATTACCATGGAGTATTTGGCAAAATGTTCTTAAAAAAAAATGATTTTCCAGCAGACATACAGGCAGGATGGAGACAGTAAAACAGTGGTTAGAGGGGCAAAAAGGTGTAGATCCTACTACCTTAACAGAAATGAAAACTCAACATTGATCCACTAATATAATTTTTAGAAAAGTTATAAGAAGCAGATGTAAGGGAATAAAGTTTTATTTTTCCCTTCATTATCAATAATTCCATAGTGTATTGTTGCAGTTTCATTTGGCTTTTCTAAATGAAATTTTACAACATGGGGAAAAGAATTCTAAAGCTCAAGCTGACCCTTGAAATTCTGATGTACTGAAGATTAGAAAGAATTTACAAAATAAAGAATAAAGACAATTACCAAGAGTTTAAGGAAGAACTGAGGAAAGAACTTTTTAGGACACCATGAATAACCTTTTTGCTTGACTGACTGTTCAGCTGAATAAAAGAGTTGGTCTAAACAGAAATTGATTTTTGCTTCATATTTTCTATCTAAAATGAAAAAAAAACAACAACCCACTACCAAACCTCAAACAAACAAACAAACAAAACCAGAAGAGCTTGTTTTACATGAACAAAAGCTTTCATGTGATCTGGAATGCAAGTTTTACTCTGATCACTTGTAGTAAACATTAATGAAACTAGACTTTCAAAGAAAGTCTAGTAGGATATCAGCTGACGCTCTACACCATGTTCTCACCAGATGAAGTACTCAAAAGAAGTGTTTTCAGTTATGAAGACATGGCTGCAGTAGCATGACCTTTCTCATTCTTACCATGGTTCATAGCAATGTCTTGAATTTATCTGAAGAATTCTTTAAAATAGAAACAGACCAGCCAAACATCATGTTACATCTATAAAAATGCCTATAGAAACAGTGAATTTTGATGTCCTTAGACTTTCAGGTAAAACTCTCAGTTAACAATAAACTAAATTTTAAAAAGCTATTGTTTTCAGAGAAAACTTTCAGTTCTCTGAAGGATTACTTAACAGGGGACGAAAGAGTAAGAAGTGACTGTGCTTTTGTGCAGATATATTAGATTTTACTTCCTATTTTTGTTCCTATTATTGGCTATTTTTTCTCTGAAGAGCATATTTGATAATTTCTTTTCAGAAGGCTTGTATCCAACACAACGCTGACATACCAGGCTGAGAAAGTGAAGTATGTTTCTTCTCAGAGCAAGTCTGCAGTCCAAATCTTAAGGTTCCCTTTTATTTCATGACCCAACACAGCTGGTCCTTAGAGTTTTTAAGTTTGTATAAGAGAAAATGAAACTACAGGACCTATTTCTCTAAAACAGTACCTTCAATTTCTGGTTTTAAAACTGAAGGGTAGTACCCTTCCTTAGAACCACAATACAGAAAAGTTTCAATCAAACTGATGTCTTTGTTCTGGTATAACACAGGTATTTTTCAGTAATCATGAGTTGTACTAGTGAATGGATTAAAAACTGGGGAGTTCACACTACCTGTGCAAGACTGGCACAGATAAGCTTTCCAGAGTCCACTCCTTCAAGATATCAGCACATTTCAATAGTACTGCTCATGAGATACCCAGCAGTATAAACTACAGTGATTTTCAATGCTTGTCAAGCTTCCTGACCATGAAAATCTACTGTTAGCTCTAAAAATTAATGTTTCTCTCTCAGATACTTAGAGAAATTTTAATCAAGATTGAACATCATCCCCTTCTTGTATTTTTTCTGGAAATGAAGCGAGGGGAGGTCAGGATCTTTCCTTGGGCTTTGTTTCAGAATTTTTATGGCAGCTACTGAATTACTTGGAGCTTAAAGAAGTCACTTTTCCAAAGCTGAGAACAAATAAAGCCAAATCTGTTGGGAGAAAGAATTTAAACAGAAAAATATGAATAATTAGGAACTGTTAAAGAATATCTTACTTGATGTCCAAAAGCCACAATCAATAAAGATGGACAACTGCCCTGGTAATGAGCCAACTTGGCTTAGAAAGGAAATGAAAGCCGTTCTTAAAAATATACATATATACAATAATTATATGTCTGTGTGTGTTTATATACACATGAACTGATCAATACATATAAGGAGTAAAATGGGGAAAAGGGAATGAGCAGGCAATTGATAATGAAAACAGAAGGACAAATATGAAGTCAATAACCAGAAAAGTTAAAATACAGTCAGAGGTGCTTTATAATACACAAGTAACACTCCACTGTGCTGAACAGAAATGACATAAACCTGGAACACAGAGAAGGGGACAAGACAATGATACCACATAGATTCACTGTCTCAATAAATTAGGTATAAATGAAAAATATGGGGTTTCATACAGCCAAATATTAAGACATTCATCTCAGAATGAAGAACAGAGGCTACAGGAGCATCCTCCAATTCTTGCTTGACAGTGACCTTTGTCATAATGAATAATATTATTAATTATAATAAGGGAAAGTGCTTCCTTTCCCTTGTTACTATATTGCTAAGGTATCAGGCATTATTGTGGCTTGAAACATGTCCAAGCCTGGTACTCATAATTTAAAAGAGGTATTTATAAATTGGAAAGGCTTCTAAAAAGATCTATAGGAAAGATTAAAGGATTGGAAAATAAGGCAATACTGAAAGAACCAGAGTTCTCTTTCTTTAGTTGAAAAGTGAAAAGGTTAATGGGCAAAAAAGCTACAGTATACATATTTATAGACATAGTTGTACACATGTGGTGGGTTAACTTGTTTATCCCCAGCTTCCATTCCATCTGCTTTTCCCCTTCCTCCACAAAAAGAATAGTATACACTATAGTGTAGTATGAACATTATACACTGGTTCAACTAGAGAAGTCAGGCTAAAGACAAAGACAGTAGTTTCTTCCAGCTTTAAATCTGCAGCTGCAACATGAGTTCTGCCTGGGCTTCAGAATCGTACTGGGAGAGAGGAGAATATCTGATCTGTAGGAGTGCAGTGGAAATCCTCATGCAAGAACTGAAGCTATTTCTTGTCACCAGCTCTTTCATCTAAAAATGGACTGACTCAAGAATTTGTATACCTGCACTGTGAACAAGATCACAGAACTGATCAGGTTAAAATAAATCCAAGGAGAGGAATACAGTTTTCAATTTCCCCAAAAAAAGTGCTCAGCCTGAAGAAGCAGGACAGCTGGGAATGAGTAGTCAGTGTCAAGGGAGGCTGGAGTGCTGGCAATGCTGGTTACTTTCATGATAAAGACAGAGTAAAAAAAACTTATGTGGATGGTCTGTTCATGAATGGTTATTGATTAGGAAGAAGCTCTCTATACAGAAACATTTATCTTTTGCCAGAGATCCCCAGGAAATTCATATTAGCTCCCTGTACCCACAACCTCCAAGCTGAAAATCTTAATCTAAAACATTAATACATCAATAATAGACTATTTTAACTATAACAAAAAGGTAACTTTTAAAATTCCCATATCTGTTCTTAAAACGTGAGTTCTCTGGAGAAGCAGTCTTTTCTAAGTTCATAAACCATCAGTAGTTACAGGCAAGCAATGCCACTCTTTCTGAAAATCTGAAAATCCCTCTCTATAACTTGCACTATTGCCATAACCAGCTTTTGTATCACTTTTTTTTTCCTTTTAGATTTAAAGGGTAAACAATATTAAAACCTCGAGCTCAGGAATAGCATGATTATTCCTGTGAAGTACTGAATACCTTTACTTCTCAGCAAGGTCAATGAGAGCTCAGAGTTGGAAACATCTAATTGGTAAATAAAATGTCTATTCTATAGAAAGACTGAAAGTCTGGAGCAAAAGGTGCACATTTAGCAGCAAAAATATGTTATTTTTGAAACAAGATATTGAAACATTTGAATTTGACAGACCTGGAAAATTAGAATAAGCAATTTCTAATTCATAGAGCTTTAAACTGACTTTTTTTTAAAAAAAAAACAAAACCAAACATGAAACTTAAATTACTTATTCCATTGTTATTCAGAGAACATTAAATTTTTATCAGAATTTTTTTCAATATCAACATAATCCTACAAAACATTTCAGTTTCATAGAAAGAACATCTGAATGGTAAATTGTTTCATAGGAAATTAATTGATCATCTCTGCCTCTCCCATGAAATGGTTATGCCACTTGAGTCAACTTTGACTACACCTTAAGAACTGTCGTATTCCATGAATATTACAATATTAAAAACAGCATACAAATTAGAAAAAAATGCTAGCAAGGTATTTGAATTAAATATCAGTAATTAAAATATAAAAATCAGTAATTACTCAGTATATTGGCCTACCTATAAATCTTTAATTTTATTTGACTACTGTCATTCTGCTTTTTCTATCTGGCCAGATGCTCTTTTCCATTTACACAGTAGAACATAATCCAGAAGAAAGTAACTCTGAAGATACTTCACACAAGAGAATTGTTGGTCTAATCAATTTGTGTGAAAGTGATTTATAGATGCTCCATGTTAGAAGGGAGTCTGTTAGGATACTGGTGGCTCAAGTGAAAGAAACGTCAGCTGAATCTGATTCTGTAACTTTTCTTTCAGTCATTACAGAATGCAGAAATTCAGGACTCTCATGATACAGACAGCTTAACAACAGTAGGTCAACCATATTGCCTGTTGCCTGTTTCTTCTTATGCTTAAGCCTGAAAAACCTGTGATTTTCACCTTTTCTGTAACTGAAGACAGAGCAAAAGAGGAATGAGTGTCTTGCAGTTGAATTCCATAAGTAATTTGTAATTTAGAAGTTATATTTATAATTACTGTTAATATTGTTTGTTATCCAATACTCAACATCATATGAGAAGAACCTAGCATCTGACTGAAAGCACTTGAAACCTAGTTGATTTTTACAACCATTAAACCATATAGGCATTCCAAACAGATATATTAGTACAGGTGATCATGATAATTTTCCTGTTTACGATAAGAATAACTGACCTGATACAAGAGAAAAAGTGGAGCAGTCCTCAGAAATATCTTCAGCATCAGAACCAGAAAGGAACACCCTCTGCCCTTCTGAGTAAGGCAACAAGAAAACCAGCTAGAGCTACAGCCATTGCATTCAGCAGCTTTTTCTTTAAAGGTTTCCTGTATTAATCCTTCTTTTGAGTCTGTATAGACAATAGGTATGCATACATGTATAATCTGAGATGCTGAGGTACCAGCATCAGGACATCAGCTGTGCCTTACAACTCTCTCCTAGCTGTTTCCTTCTAAACTGACATTGCTCAGTTTCTAACTATCCCAAAGTCTCAGCTAGGCACACCCAGAGCTATTTCTTCATATCTGCTGGAAGATAACACCATGGGTCTAAGGAAAGGAAAGAATGGTGTGGCTTGGGGTTTGTGGGGTGGAAAGAGCAGAGTCTGAAACTAAAAAAAATATGAAATAGATAAAGACTTCCAGAATAAAAAATAAAGGTCAATTTTTGACCCCTGAATTGAGTTCAAAAATAAGGACAGTCCTGAGAATTTACTTCTACATCCTATATTTTTCTGCTCTCTCTGCTACAAAGCCAGGAGTCTAGACTCCATCTATCCCTGGTGGATTCCTGGAGTCAGTCTCAAATCTCCTTGAGTTTTTCACAGCACCCTGGAGACAGAAGTCGGGAGTTGAGAACCTCGTACTAACCTGTAGTTCAGTTCTCGTGGCTTAGGGAGTCAAGAGTCAAATTAACTTGTAAGCTAACAAAATCCAGAAACAATGCTCCTGACAAGCAGTCTTCTGGGCAAACTGTTAAGAATTCGGGGAGTGAGCTGTCAAGAAACTTAGCTGACTGAAAAAGTTCCCAATCAAAATCTATGTAGGATTAGAAATTTGTCAAAGACAATACATTTCAATGAACTCACATCTGAAAAGATTTTCAGCAGGAGTTTTTCCACCTCTTTCTAATATTGTACTAATTTAACTTACTTTTACATGTTTCTCATATATACTATTGTCCTGGTTCCAGCTTAACTCAGAGTTCATTTT
>VZTL01036552.1:0-17456 GCA_013400535.1 Scopus umbretta
GTTTTTCCTGGTATATATTTACAGTAGTTATTTTCAATTTTCTTAAGTTAGAATTGCTGTAGTAACAATAATGATGATGACAGTAGTAACAATAACTAATAAACTCTTTAATAGTAAAATCTCCATCTGCAAATCAACATTTAATTTATTAACTCTACGTGGTTTATACTAGTTTCTGAAGAATGGCAGCAGGAAAATTGAAGGACCTTTCCCTGGAAGCTACACCAAGGTAGATGAAACAAAACTCCATGGCTATGTACCCACAAAGTTATAGGTGATTCCTTAGGAGGCATGTAATAAAGATATGCCAAGGAGCACTCATTATGTTGTATCCTCACTTGCATGCTCAAATCAGGCACTTAACATTCACTTTGACACTACAAGGTGTGTGCAGCATGCTGGTGGTTGGTGTTGTGCCAGAATCTCCTTACAAGAATCTCCTTACCCAGACTTTGGCTTAAACACATTGTTAACAGTGTACAACCCCTAAGTATAGCTCTACTTAAAGTACAAAGGTCTACCTAAGTGTCACAATAAATAATGATGCCCTCCTGGAGAAGAGGAAGAAGGCATACAACAGCAGGTGGGGTTCCAGTCCTGACTGCTCATCTGGGATTTAGTTTCTCCTTTTGTGGAAGATGAGCTCACATCTAGCATTCCCTGTCTCCCTTCACAGGTGTGGGAGGGTTATGAACCAGAAGTCTTTTGCTTAGTGCTTTACAAGTATGCCTTCTTAAATATATTCGTATCAAGCCGGCAGGGACAACTGTGGGTTTTTTCTAGTTTAGCACTGGTTGGTAGGACTACTGAAGATCAGGAGTATTCCTTCCATTGGAGAGGAGGGCAGAATTTATAGGAACAGAGATCAAAATATTACTAGAGAATTGACTGTTTATAGTGGATTGACATGGAAGATTTTCTTCCCCAGAATGAATTTTACTAGAGAGGAGGGGACTGAGATTCTACAGATTTCAGTTAATGTAGTTTTATTATCTTACATCCATGAATCTCATTAGAGATGGGAAAGATTTAAGGAAGAGCTGCTAACTCACAAAATGTATCAAACTTTCAAGAAGTTTCATGTGAATAAAATAGATTTTCATTTTGAGCTTGTATTTTGAAGAGGTTAATATTCCCTTAAATAAATAAATGCATAAATAAATAGACAGGTAAATACATTATGACATGGATGATGGCCTTCTAGCAGCTTTGTGCTTTGCCATGACTTCTGTTTATTAATTCCCAAGAATGTACTTTTAATTGTGTAATCATTATGTTGGATTTTTTAATTATTTTTTTAAGAATAGTTATTATCTTGATTTGTGTAATTTTGTGGGCTAGCAATTTATTTCTTACCTATACTTCATGATTCACTGAAGTATAGAAAGTAAATTTAAAAAAAATAGTGAAATGAAGGTGTCCTTATTAAGAAGAAAAATTTTATACCACTAGTGGTTTGACTGAGTTTTCTGCTTTGTTTTCTATATTTCTGTGAAAATTGTAGATTTCTTAGCACAACATTTATGTCCTTTTCACATTGGTTTTGACGAACAGTTCTTAATCCTTGTTTTATAGCAACATCCTAGAGGAGCTGAGGAAATTAATGTTTCATTCATTATGATAGATAGATATTATTCTATAACATTCATCCTGGCTTTTAGAGAACATATTGAATTTAAATTTCCTATCCAGATGCATACTTTTTCTTCTTTTTGGCCTACTAATTTCAATAAAAGTTCTTAGAGGGTCAATTCAGCACTTAAGTATTACTTTTTTTTACCATACCTTCAGTATTCCTCTTTTAATATAAAATTAATTTTACTCTAGTGGCTTTCTTCCACACAAATACACATTGCGTGCACCATTTTGCATCTTCTGCCCTGGGTTGCAACAAACATAATAGCTAATTTACCAGATAGGTGGTGCTATGATTCTGTGTATCGAAAGGCGGACTCCAGCCATAAAAGCCAACAGTGAGTACCTCTTCACATTTTATTCTGAAGAGCGACTGGCATTTTTTTCCCCTCTATGCTCTAAGGGAGCTCACAGAATAATAGATGAAATGTCAAGAATAATTAAGAAAAATGATGGTGTTATATTGCAGGACAAGAAATTCATCTTTTCTGCTCTGATCTTCCTGCCCACCTTCCCTTCTGCTTTTAAATGTCATCTCTGTTCTCAAATTATTTAGGATAGGCCTTGAAAGAGGGTAGAATATTTTTTAGGTAATTTGACACACTCCTTGGGTTGAATTCTTGATGGCTATTTCTTACTGTACCACTCCAGTTAAAAAGGCTTCTTTTAATTCCTTTTCTAACTATGTTCAAGTGTGGTAAAATTAAATACAGATGTTTTAGTTTCATGGTACAAATGAAGGAGGGAGTTCAAGCCCAGACAACCTCTTCTTTCCTCTTCATCTGAAAAAGGTTTCATATATTTTATTTTACCATCACTCCACTGTCTCTTTGTTCCCTGTGTATACATTGAGAAAACTCGTCTATGCATTGGAAATAAGGTGTCCAGAATATACCAGTGCAACACCATTTTGAAAGACTTCACAACCCAGGCTTGCTTCAGTTTTACATCAGAATTTTTTTGCAATGGATTAAATAATTGCTACCACAAGTATCCTGCTTTCTAGTGGCAAAGAGGAGGATGCCAGTATATATTATAAAAATATATATTTATGTGGTTTTTTTTTTAAATTATTTTCTGTAGTATAAAACCTTGATAGAAAAACAGATTTCCCTTTCATTGAGGCACTCAAGTATTTGGAGGAGAAAATAAAGACACTAGGCAGCAGGAGAAACTGAACAAGAGTAACAAATAGCTGTAGAGGTTCTACAGATTGATACAGATCACACATATAATTATTATAAACTTAAAACTATAAAACATTTGTTGCCTAATAGTATACAACAGAAAACTAGGACTAAAAAGCTAGTCTTTTATTTTTCCCCTTAAGATTTTTCTCGCCTGTTATTCCTGTGGAATCCTTAGCCCCCTCTCTCTCACCTTGTCTATAGTTTCACCTTTTTTCTCTTTCATAGATCTAGTTTATGTGGTTTTGCTACAACTCTTTCCCATAGTTTGGCAATTTTCTTAGATGCATGAGCTAAGATTATGCCATAATACTGTATTAAAACTAGGCTTTGGATCATAGAAAGATGACACTCTAGAAAGTTTAAAAGCACTCCAGACTCTATTAACTAGAGACTCAATTTTATTGCCTGATCATATCTCTCTAGTGTCATTTGAGATGCTCTAAGGTGTCAAAGACATCCCCATGGAATTGATGCGATGAGTGGCTTGCACACTTCTAGATCAAGAGCCAGGGAAGATAAACAAGACCATATCTCTGTTTAGCAGGTGTATTGAGATGCAGACATTCCACTCCAATGGGAGTTTATACACATAGCTTACATGTAGATATCAAAACTTTAGTGTCTTAATCGAGAGCTGACTCCATCTTAGTTTTTAGATAACTTGAGTTAGATAGGATAAATCCCACTGTTAGTTAGTTTGTAACAAAACAGATCAGATAATTTGATATGTGTATTTTGCTCTAATGAAGTGCAACCTGGGATCACTAAAACAGCTTAAGTTTGTGATTAGTTTGAGTTCACAGTTACAGTTTTACCCATTTCAATGGGCAAAAAATGAGTTAGTAAATGTACCCTGTAATCTTCGAACCTTGTAAAATCCTGAATTCAGCAAATGAAGCAGATACAAACACAGGAAAAGAAATAATTATCTTTCAGTTACTGGAATTCTGTTTATTTGTAGGCAATAAACATGGCTTTTGTTTGGAGAAGGAAAAGTGGGGGAAGTTGGAGGTATATTTCTGTCCTTGTTCTTCATGGTTTTGCTACTATTGAAACCAGACAGGAGGAGAACAAATTTCCTCTACCAAAACTTTTGAAGAATTTTCTTATTTATAATGCAAATTGAAGAGAAATGTTACATAAATGTTAGTTCTGCACCTTTCATGCATTTGTACCTCCCAGAATAGTCAATCAGAAGTGTGTTGGACTAAAGGAGATGGAATTGTATCTTTTGGATTTATTTCTCTCTATACAAAGACTAACTCATTTTCACAACAGCTGTGTCAGGTATATCAATCAATGTAATAATATTTTGTGACTCACAACCACAAAATTGGAAGAGGACATCTAGTAAATGACCTCTAGCCACATACTGTTAAGCTTTTCTTACCCACTCAGTCAACGAACCTGAGATTTGTCTCACCTAATATCTGAAGTTAGACATTCAGTCTAACATTGATGTCTAAAATGCATTGGTAGTCAATAGGAAAAAAAAAATCAAACTGAAAAAAAAACACAAAACAACCCACTTGCAGTCAGCAGTTCTTCCCAACATGAAAAGGTATTTCTTTATTACAGTGAAAGGTAATCTGAATGACTGATTTAGACTAGCCTCCTGTTTTTTTGATTGGCTTGTTATATGGGCTTTTTCCTACTCTACTTTCTTTAACACTGGATTCTGAAAATCAAGTTTAATCACTCTGTGATCTTAGTAGCTCTACTTTGTATGTCAACTTGCATCAAGTTTTCCCCAACTACACTAACAATTAGGGAAGGAAACTGAACCTAATGTTTCATACATTTTGTCATGAGTAGAGTTGTCCTCAAACAGCTGTTAGAATTAGGTTCTCAAATTTTATGGTCTATATCCTTATTAGCAGTCATTTTTGTTATTTCAGTTTTTGACAAATGAGAAAAGTGGCAAATTAGACCTAATTAACAAAACAAGCCATCAATAGTCTAATTCTCTAATTTTTCCACTTATCAAGATATATTGTACTAATGCCAAGATATTAATGTCTTCAGGTACAAGCCAGTAAAAATTCAGCCTATGGAGTTTGAAAAGATAGAGTCAAAAACTGGTACATTATTTATACCAAATTTATATCTACAGTGATTCAAAAAAAAAGATAAAATTGATATCAGGAGTAAAGGGAAAAGTAGCATACTGTTTCCAATAAATAAAAAGAAAGTCACCATTTCAGAAAAAAGAGATTAAAAATGTCAGATGATGAATATAATTCTGGTGTTATAGTATAAACTGGGGTAAAGCGCATGCAATGAAAAGAAGGTAGACTCCTTTAAAAAAATGTAGGTAGAATTTACACACCTCATGGCATAATTACCATTGAAAACACCCACACACAGTAACCATATAGCTTTACTAGCCTAACCATGTTTAACCTAAAACTTTTCTAATTGCCCCAAATTCCATTTTTGCATAGAATCATAGATTCATAGAACAGAGAATGCTTTGAGTTGGAAGGGACCTTTAGAGGTCATCTAGCCCAACCCCCCTGCAACAAGCAGGGACATCTTCAACTAGATCAGGTTGCTCAGAGCCCCATCCAGCCTGACCTTGAATGTTTCCAGGGATGGGGCCTCCGCTACTTCTCTGGGCAACCCCTTCCACTGTTTCACCACCCTCACTGTAAAAAACTTCTTCCTTATCCTTATCCAGTCTCAGTCTACCCTCCTTTAGTTTAAAACCATTACTCCTTGTCCTATTATAACAGGCCCTGCTAAAATGATTTTCCCCATTTTTCCTATAGGCTGAATAACCCTAACTCTCTCAGCCTGTCCTCGTAGGAGAGGTGCTCCAGCCCTCAGATCACTTTTGTGGCCCTCTTCTGGACCCACTCCAACAGTTCCATGTCCTTCTTGTGCTGAGGAATCCAGAGCTGGACACAGTACTCCAGGTGAGGTCTCAACAGAGCAGATTAGAGGGGCAGAATCACTTCCCTCAACCTGCTGGCCATGCTTCTGTTGATGCAGCCCAGGATACGGTTGGCCTTCTGGCCTGCAAGCACACATTGTTGGCTCATGTCCAGCTTTTCATCCATCAGTACCCCCAAGTCCTTCTCCGCAGGACTCCCTATATGCCTAGGACTGTTCTTGTTTCCTCCTGAGGGTGCACAGCCCTCAGCTAACTCCTGATGGAATTCATAAGTTACCTAAGAAGACCAAAGTAATAGGACTGAAGGCCTGAAACTTTTACTTTGAACATGCCTGACACTTACCGAGCCACTTATAAAACAGTTTCAACTGCTTTGCCTTTAAAACACAGCTGTCAGAGAAAGGTGATGAGGGGAGGCATTACTCATGTTTTGTATGACAGACTCTTGGTTAAAGAAATCACTTGGGAGATTTGAGTTCAGTATCCTTAATCTAAAGGATTTCAAACTAAAATCACTTTTTTTCCCAGGAGTGTGCCCTGATCACCACAGAAGCATGAGGGAGGAGGGAAGGAAATAAGAAGGAGAAGAGAAAATGGGGATACCCTTTTCACCTCATGTTGAAGTTCTGTCACTGGGTAGTCAAGAATGCAAGATTCATGAGCCCTGAAGAAGAACAAACACAACTCTTCAGTTTTAGAGTTAAGAAATTCATAGCTAAGGACAGGCACCAGCACTCTTAAAAAAAGTGAGCCCTGTTCAGAACTGTTACAGCTATTTTCTCTCTCTGCATTCTCGGCCCTAAGTGCATGGCAGAGAAAGCTATCTTCCCAGTACTTATGCCCAGCCGAGAAGCCTCTGCCCTTGGTTTTCACTGTCTCAATGCAGTAGGGCTTCCTGGAAACAGATGGTGATGCTGCAAGTTATCCCGTGTTTGTACTGGTTACAGATCTAGTGCTGGTAGTGCAGAGATAATTGAAGTTCACTACTCTTCAGACAGCAAAATGATCCTTCATTCAGCAACTAGCAAACAGCTCGGTGAATCACACAAGAACTTGTCACACTTCCTTAACCATCTTCAAAATTTTATTTCTCAGGAGAAGTAAGCTGGAAAAATGAGAATGTGTTACTGGCTCCAGGACTGTGCACTGAACATCTTTCCACCCTCATGTCTCTGTAATGATCTGTTGTAGATATTCTGCCAAAAAAATCTAAAAGAGTCCAGCTTTATCCCACAAGAAAGTTTCTCTCCCTCTTTATTATTTATTTGTTTGTTTGTTTGTTTGTTTGTTTGTTTGTTTGTTTGTTTGTTTATTATAGGGACTGTGTCCTCAACCCACTGATTTTTCAGTTTTTTGTTTATGGAAAAAATGGGTATACTATTCCGTTTATTAAAAAAGTATCAAGGGCATTGTATGTAGCATAAAGCAAATGAAAGCTAGGAGCAGGAAATCTCAAGCAATTAAAAGTTTAGGGTATGTCATTGTAAATGCCACACAAGCCAGTTTCTTTTATCACTTTGAAGTATTTCATCTGATAATGACCCAAAATGCATTAACAAAACTGCCAGAGGGAAGCAACAGGTAATTAAGATGGCAGTCACATTCTTGGACAATTCAGGATCTGGATATTAAATGGGCAAATGCTAAAATACCGGCTCTGTATGGCTGTCTGGTTAACTCTGAATCGGATTCTCTCTTACTGTCCTGGTTTCAGCTTAATTCAGAGTTAATTTTCTTCCTAGTAGCTGGCATAGTGCTGTGTTTTGGACTTAGGCTGAGAACAATGCTGATAACACACTGATGGTTTAGTTGTTGCTCAGTAGTGTTTACACTAGTCAAGGACTTTTCAGCTTCCCGTGCTCTGCCAGGGGCACAAGAAGCTGAGAGGGAGCACAGGCAGGACAGCTGACCCAAACTGGCCACAGGGCTATTCCATACCATATGGCGTCACACTCAGTATAGAAACTGGGGGGAGTTGGCCTGGGGGGGCAGCGATCACTGCTCGGGGCCTGGCTGGGCATTGGTCAGTGGGTGGTGAGCAATTGCATTGTGCATCACTTGTTTTGTATATTCTTTTATTCTTATTCTTATTCTTATTCTTATTCTTATTCTTCTTATTCTTCTTCTTATTCTTCTTCTTATTATTATTATTATTATCATCATCATCATCATCATCATCATCTTTCTCTGCTGTCCTATTAAACTGACTTTACCTCAACCCACGGGTTTTAGTTTGGGGTTTTTTCAGTTCTCTCCCCCATCCCACTGGGGTGGGGGGAGGGTGAGCGAGCAGCTGTGTGGTGCTTGGTTGCCGATTGGGGTTAAACCACAACACTTACCCGTCATCTTGCTCAATGTGAATGAATTTAAAGTGATAGAAAAAAAAACCTGCTGTGTTAACTTCTTTTGCCCACTCTGTTTTAGAGTAAACAATTCTTGAAGATACGATTTAGAGGGGAACTGATTAGGTTCTGTGAATTATCCTGAGTATTACAGGTATGGGGATTCTCTGATGCTGAAGCCCCACATAGCATTCAAATCCAGTTTGTTTAAGATAACATACAAAGAATTAGCAATGAAAGTGGCTCCACTTATTAAGATTACGCAGATCTTGGAAAGCTTGAAAAACCCCCAACCAAACAACAAAAGCCCCTTTCCTACACTTCAAAGTGTATTACAATACCTCAGATTTTAAAATATGTGTCTATATATACTCTCACAGACAAATACCGATAGAGTGTTTCTTTTCATCACTGATAAGTGTTAGTTTTGCAGTCACGCACAGTACCATTCAGCTAATTCACCAGTTTAGATCAACAGTGGTGCAGGTGTTTTGTGATATGCTGGGGGTCATCTGAGCTCCCACAGTTTTTATACAGAGAAACAGAAAACAGCCATTAAGCTTAGAAAAAGGAGAGCAACTGATCGGCTTTTATGGGAATCTCCTGGCTTGTAATGATATCCAAATTGATTATATGGAAATCAGAGAAGAGCCAGAATAACAACATTTGGATTCAGATTTTGAACAAGCCAAAATATAGCGGTTTAGTTCATTTTTATTATAGAGAGAATGGCCAGCTGTTGAGTTTGGATACAGTTTTGAATCTAATCCTGAAACATCACTCCTAACATATTTGTGTTGATCTCGGAGGGATGGCAATTGCTTTGTCCTGATAATGCCTGGATGACCCATTGCTGCAGTATGTTATTCACCACTTTCCCTACAAAAGTCCCTTTGCAGTGATTAATTTTGAGAGAATTGTATAATTTCGAGTTCCTCCACTGAACAGTTACTCCTGCCTGCAGTGAATTTGAGCATTCCAAGTGCCAGGTTGTTTCAAATTACAATTAAGTGTCATCCTCCCTGTCCTCTCTGTTTACCTCTCTGCCTTGGGCACAGTCATGTACCCGAACATAACCCTACATACTGTAGTCTCGAGCTGTTAAATGGAAATATACTTTCTGGAACTCAGTAATGACTTAGGGACAGATTGTCATTTTTGCATTTGTGAAGACATCTTTGTGTTTACCGTAGAGAATGAAATTGTGGTGGAAGAAACATTTAGGAATTCAGAATGTGCAAAACCAGTTAATGATTAAGGAAAGCAGAATATAAACTGCTTAAAATACATAAATAAAAATACGAAAAAAATTATCAAGCAATTGTCTATGTTTACATTTATACTTATAAGTCAAACTGTGCCAGGGAATATTAATTGTGATAATCATGGGACCATGATTATCTGTACTATTATACTGTTAGAGTGATCCCTGTCACAGTTTTGATCAGGCCAAATAACTTTCTAGATTAACAACTGAGGACAATTCAAACATTAGTACAGGCCATGGACCATTCCTAAAAGTCAGAGTGTGTATCTGTTCCCAGTTGTGGGGCAGGACACATAAATAAGAGAGCTTAGTTGAACAGAGACATGGTGTACTGGTTTGTCTCAAGTTCAGAGAACACTCCCTAGACCGTTTTATTTTTTTTATTTTAGACAGGTCTAACATGTCCTCTATATAATTCTTTCTCCATAGATTGATCTGCTACCAGAATTCCAAACCATTTTTGCCATTAAAATCTTAAAAAAGGATCCTAATACTTTAATAAACTGAAAAGCTGTTCCTGAAGGATGCCTGCTGTTTTTGTATGTGTGTATTTATACTTTTAGTTTATTGTTGAATAGATGATCAAAACACAAGAATGACGTTTTTGCAGGTAACTTCAACAAACTGCCATTTGATGTAATTCTTATTTGAAGCCAAAATAAATATTCTCATTACAGTACAGACATAGTTTGATCTAGAAAATAAGATACCATGTTTCAATATGATCTGACTGGAAGCTGCCTTTGATCATTTAAACACAAAATTTTACATGTATAGACTATGTCAGCTCCTATGACCCACCAAAGTATGAAGCTACTGCACTATAATCACTACCAACAAATCATTAATTATTGGAGAAATACTTTCAAAATTTAATTATGTCACATTTTGAATTAAATTTCAAAATATTCTGAAGCACTAATGTTTTATTTCAGTTCCTAAAACTGTTATAACAATGAAATATTTTTTATATTATTGCAAGTGATAAAAAAGTATTATCCTTTTCTAACTTAAAAACTTGGCAAAATTTTCGATTAGCTCTTCTTTATAGTTGTATACAAAGACAGACCTGGAATGCTATTGTTTATTCTCAGAGTATATGCACTGCAGAGAGTAGCTGTGCAAGTATCAATTATAACAAAGATATTGGGTCTGCCCTAAAGGTTTTCTCTCATCTGTTGAAATGTTGGCTTTAGTTTAACAGTTTTATTTGTTATGACAATTTTGGAATTGGAAAGAAATATTAGAAGCCAACCTAAGTCCTTTAAAGTTATTATGCTATTAAATACTAATGACTTTCACTAACAATACTAAAGCTCTCAGCCTATATAAACATAAAGTCTTGGTCTGTTGTCCATGAACCTCACAAATAATTTTGAAGCCCTTTAATGTCTCCTCAATTAATATTGCTTTGTTTGCTGTTTTGTTTTGTTTTTTTTTTTTCTTTTTTTTTTTTTTTTTCTTTCCTGTTTCTGTCCCAACCTTGGAGAGAATAGACTTAATAATACATATTCTTCGTTTGTGTTCCAAAAAGCCACTTCTCCAAAGTTTAAATGAAAAACTGATTTTAGGCTGATGAATAACTGTGTAAATGCTTGTCATTTAAAGCCATTAGAAACTTTAATTAAGTATCTCTACATGTAATGGAGGCCCTTTCAGGAAAATTTTCTGATAGGCCTGTACTTCTCCCTGTTATAGTAATCAACTGCCATTTACCCAACACTAAAATATTTAAAAGCTTTCATTTAGACAGAAGTCCTTGTTACTGTCAACCACTGGGTTGAAAACTGACTAAACCCTGAAGGCCACATGAATAGTTGATTTTGCAAACAAATTAATATTAAGTGCATTGCCAGACAAGGCATTAGTTGCTGCAAACAATTTTGAGAAACAGAAAAATTTAACCTTTTAGAAATTGCAAAGGCCAAGGCATCCAGAACATTAAGAATGGAACAAGTTTAAGCATGTAAGGAAAGCTGGCTGTGCATTGCTATGAACACATACTGAGTTGCATAAAAGTTGATCATGAAATACCAGACTTCATAATAATGAATTAAATGGTAGGAGAATAGAATATGTTTCCAGGCCAATTTTTTTTTTTTTTTTTTTTCAGTTCATGGCTTAGCATACAGAAATAAGAATAGGTACTCATCCCATGCTTGCAAATAAATGTTTAGCTTTCTTTCAATCTGTGTTTGAAAGTTTTAGGATGTTTGATTCTTTATTTTTATTCAATATATTATATCTTTTGTACTCTCTCCTTTCTTCAAATGAGACTTTTTTTCTCTGAGTACTTCAAAATATATGAAGTCACAATACTGGCCAAAATTATTTATTCTTCTGTTTGCACAAAAGCAGCTATGTCAAAAAGTAGCTGTGAGCAACAGTTCTTTTTACTGTTTATTCTGAGCTTGAACAGATCTCTACAACTTCCTCCCTGTCCTCTGTTCCTCTCAATAAAACTAACCTCTAATCCCAATGGTAAGAGTGTTGGATTACTCTAACCTTTCAAAATTTCAATTTATTAGTCTAAATTATGAATATAAGATGGAAAATAAATCTAAGATTATATCAGTGTTTGAGGAAATATTTCACAGAATTACAGACAATAAACTTAAATTTTCTGATAGTACACTGAGTCTGAATCACCTTTCTCCAAATGACCCCAAACTTCTACAGTAGAGAAAACAGGCAATTTGCTCTTTTATTGATTGCTAGAGGTCAAACTACAGTCAAATTTTTAACACAGAAAATGGGGCAGTACCACCAGATAGTTATTATAAGCCAGGATAAGGTTACTATACAGACAGAATGTATGAGTGTTAAAACAATCATTAAAATAAAGAATGTAGTTATACTGCATAATTTGGATGAGGACTTTAGGCAGATCAGCAGATGCATTTCCATCTCCCTGATCATCTGTTTCAATACTGAATTAGACACTATTTTTTTGTGTGTAATTAGGGTTGCATCACTTTCTTATATATCCAAGAGAAGAGAGGTTTTGAAAAAACATCCATGATGGCTTATGATACTACAACTAAATTAAACAGCAATAAGTTTAAATCAAAATGTCATGTTGTAGTTTAATAAGAAAAATGAAAGAGTTTAATAACTTGAAATACTGAGGTTTAAGATTTTTAAAGAAATATTAGAAGCTCTTAATTTCTTCCATTATTCTGATCTTCAAACAGAGAAATTTTGATAGATAAATATGGAAGCATTATAAGAATATCATAGTGACAGGGAGAATTTAAGTTGGACAAACGTTCAGAATGCCCAAATTTTATCTCTAGAATTCCAATGTTTGTTGCCTGTTTGGCAAATCTCTGTGTTTCACTTTCTTTACCTGTAAACCAGAGATGAAAATAGCAATGATTTCTTTTGTGAAGCATTCCCTAAGAGCTACTTAAAACGGTTAGGAAATTAATACAACTGAGTAGAGAATCCCAGTCTGTGAAAAACAGTGAATGTTTTTATAACTTACATGAACCAAAAATATACTGCAGTAAGTTAAAAAATAAAGGAAGTTTTCACACCTCTCAAAAGCTAAACAGCTTATTGTGATGACCAGGGAAGACGGTTTTTCTTTTTCTATATAGTGCAGAACAGTTATCCAGCTGTGTGGGTGACAGGAGGATCTTCAGCTGTCCTTGAAGTTTCAGATATTGACAACTACTAAATTTATTGTTGCACTGATTTGATTTGGGATAGCAGGTCAGGTTTCTTTATTCCATCTACTTTGAGAGTTATAACTCAATTCCCTTCTCACTAGGCCATTTTAACTTATAGTTCCCAAGTTGCATTTGCAGCTGCTGCCTGTAAATACAAATAGGGCTTCTGAACACCAGTTCTGAATACAATGGGGAGTTGGTAAGTGAATGTAAATCTCACAAAGGTTCAGTCCAGTTGCCTAAACATAACCACCTACTTTTTTTTGATATGGCCTGGCTGGAGTTTCAAAAACACTGGGCCAGCAGCTATGGTGTAGGCCTTATAGGAAACCCAAAACTTTCCGGAACACCACAGGCTAGGTAAGTTATCCCAGAGCATACAAAAGGACAATAGATACCTATGTTTTGGCAACTGAAAGCTGTTCTATGAGTCTTTGTACTAGTCAAATGGCTTCTAATCTGGCCCATGGTGATGGAAGCAAATAAGAAGCAGCAGCGTCAGTAAATATTACAGAGTTTCTGAGGTTCTGTTTTTCTGTCATATTGGCGTTATCAGAGGAAGGTGGTATTAGCTGAGAAGGAACACACATACTTCTACTCAGATCGTGGTAGGATTAGGGTGTAGATGCCTACATTTAGGAGTTCAAAGATTGTCATTCTCATGTGAACCAAGGGTTTGCTTCAGTCAGTCAATTGTGACACCTAGGGACACACCACGGGGTTTTCAGCTTCCTATCCAGTGTGACACAAGTCTCCCATAGATCCTAGGCAGTTTCTGTCAATCACTTATGGGTGTCACAAATACACTAGGCTATCTCCTATGTCACTGAATACCTACTGTTAGGATAAACGAAACTTTAAATATCCACAGAGTATAACAGGAACTTTATAAGTCATGATCACTACTACATGTAAGCTGCACTGCTGTTCTATTGCCTGAATAACAGAAATGAATCCACAACACAAAAATGAATCCAACTGCTAGTCATTGACTAGAATTAAATTAAATTCAAATTGTTTACACTGTATCCGCAGAGTTATTCCTGTCATACATTTTTCTTTTCACAGATAAAGGTTTAATGAATTTGCAGATGTTTTCTGTAGTGTTGAACAGAAAAAAAAATACTAAAAAATAACAGAAATATATGGAAGACATTTTATGAAAGTCATGATCTAAAGAAGTTTAGTGCTACATTATGAAAAGTGGCACACAAAAATCATACAAGAGAATCTAGTGGTTATTGCTGTTCAGTGATACCACAACATGGAAACAAAATACCAATAATTAAGATTGTGTAAGTAGACTTTTTTTGATAAGGCTATTAACAAAAAATAGGATTTAGTAGCCCTCATAGCCCTCACAAAATTGTACATATATATTTAGTAGCTCTGGAGCTGTAAGAAGTCCAGCAGAATATTGAGAAACAGGGGAAAGAACTCAGGGAAGAACACAAACTCCAGAGATGTATGAAAGGGAAGTCCAAAGTCAGGAACCAGTATCAGGAACAGAGAATTAAGAACTGACGAGGAGTTAATGGGAAGAGCTGAAAGAGAGCTAGGAGCTAGAGTCATAGGTTGTAAGTGTTAAATAACAGGAATTAAGCACAGGAACAGACACGGTTAGGTGTTCTAGCATAACAATAACTACCTCCATAAGCATTCTAATGGCTGATAAACATTCATCTAAGTATGAGCCTTTAAAAAATAATTTAATTTATCTCATTAAAGGAACTGATATGAAATTTTTAGCCTGCGTCACTACTATAGTGCTCTATCACTAAAGTTTCATTGATTTTCATATTTTTCCATAACACAATGAATATTTTCTCAGCTATTCAATATGGCCTTTCTCCACACCTGGCACATACACTGGATAGAATAATGTAGTTTGAAAATATTTACTACTGCAAATATTAGTATTTTTTATAACATTTCTTTTATACATTATGTAATAGCTGGATCCTAAAACCAGATCATTTCAAAATGGAAATTCAGATGTGTGTGTGAGAAGGACAGTGAATAAAGGAGATCATATATCATAATCACGAGACCTTCGCTAACCTGATCTTAAACAGGTATACTAAAAATGTCAACTAAGTCAGATGACAGAGGAGAAATACAAAACAGTAGGACAAGCCTGTAAGTTGAAAATTAAAAGGCTAATGCATGAACTAATATACAATCAGCACTGTTACTAAGTAAACCTTGTTTAACTATATAAGAAGAAAGAAGAAAAGAATTGTTGCATCCTTCTGCAGAGAAATTCCTCAGTAAACAATACCAAGACTGAACTTTTTCATTAAAATTGCCAGTGATAATCAGATAGCCAACACAACTCATACCGGCTCTAAAAAGGTGAGGAGTCAGGTAAGAACAAGAAAATAAACTGAGAAGTGATACTAAAGAAAACTTAAAGATCCAGGAAGAAAGTATCCCTTTTTTTAAGTTCTCAGAAATGCACAAGTTTCAAGTCATGTTTAGACTGTCCTTATTCTACTGCTTAAAACTACTGGCACTTTGTTTAATAATTCAGGCATTAGCTCACTTGTGTGAGAAAGGAAAGAGGCATTATTATTATTATTATTATTATTATTATTATTATTATTATTATTATTACTATTATTATTTTATTTTATTTATTTATTTATTTATTTATTTATTTATTTATTTATTTATACCTTCAGAGGGCATTTCAGCTCTTGAATCCAGATTAACCAGGGTTCCTAAATAGTAAGGTTGGGGATCTCGTAATAGTGAAGATCTGAAATAAACACATTTCTTCGTACAGTATATATACTGTACCATTGAGGATGATAACTGCCATGAATTCCATTTCTGCTCTTCTACAAATATCACCCTTTGGATGGTTATCTCATAACTTTGAATTTCATTCTTGGTACAAGGTTTCTAAGTCTTAGGCAGTGTAACACTATGAATCATAATACTTCAGGGCATTTGCTGAATGTCTGCTTTAGAGCTATACTGTTAGCATTTATCTTTGTGAACTCATGAAAGATGGATGAAGTTCTAAAAACTAAGAACACAAAACAAAACACAAAGACAAGGTGCCCATCTTTGAAATGGAAAAGAGTGGGGAAACAAGTGAGAAGGGAATAAATATTGACCAGCTAGTCAACTTTATTATCCAGAAATGTATCGGAACAAGAAATCAAATAAAATGTTTGTAACTACACAGGAGATAACAAGGAGGTAAATAACAGCAACATGTTAAGAAAAACTCCTGTCAAACAATTCTCTTTTTTTGTTTTTTTTTCCTGTGACAAGGTAACAAACCTTGTAGATAGAGGAGAAGCTGTAGATTTCCCATATCTTGATTTTGCAAAGGCTTTCTATGTGAGTTATTATTAATGAGCCTTGCCAAATAGCTAGGATGTATCATATCAGGTTTTGCAGGGCTCTACTCAGCAGCCAATGCTATTTAGTAATGATTTGGACAATGCAATAGGAAGACAAGATGAGAAGTGAAAATGACCCTAAGAAAATGGAAAAGCAGCATGAGAAAATAAGATGAAGTCTTTCAAGACTGTATCTGAAGTCCTACAATTAGGTTGAAATAATCATCTCCACGAATACAGGCTAGGAAACAACAGATTATATGGCAGTTATAGCAAAAGGTCTGGGAATTTTAATGGCTCAGTAATGCTGCCCTGAGGAAAATATTTTAATGGGTATAATTACAATATTACCTATAACTTTATTAAGGCCTCAGTAGCAACTGAAAGTAACCATTTGCAGCTCTCAAAACAAATTGTTTGGCTTTTGTTTCCACTGCAAAAGGGTGTTGGTCTCCCTGCATTATAGCCACCAAATTCTCTGGAAGTCTTAGATACCACAGGTCATTTCAAATGGCACTAAACACCTACATTTAGGCAACTGAATCAATGTCCAGGCGCTGACACATAAGCTGCACATTTACATATAGTCAAGGGAGATCTAGCTAATATGGACAGCAGAGTCTGTAGGGATTTGGTTCTTTTCTGTAAGGGTAGGCTTCAGGTGCCACACACAAAGTCACCAAGGCGAAGGGCTCTGGAGCGGAGGATCGTGCCGGGGGACCCTTGCCAGGGCGGCAAGCGCACGAAGGCAAAAACACAGGGAGAGAGAGGGCACCCCAGCCCCCGCTGGAGCGGGAAAGCGTCAGCTGCTGAGGAGCAGCAGCTGTGACTCAGGGTGGGCAGGGAGAGGAGTGACGAGGCCAGACCCCTCATGCACAGGAGCAGCCCCCAGGGAGCGTGAGTGACCCGGAGCGCGGCAAACAGGACGGGCAAACGGGGCGAGGCACGGCAGAAGGGCAAAGCGCGGCAGTTTGCGAGGCAGTTCATGGGGACGGGGCATGCGGACAGGGCGCAGTCCAAGTCCTGTGTTTAAAGGGCAGTCTGGTTAGTGGTCTCAGCCATCTCAGGAGAGAACGTAGCCATGGTTTCCACTCGT
>VZTL01036553.1:0-51341 GCA_013400535.1 Scopus umbretta
GATGGCAATTTGATATCCTTGATAATACTTGAAAACTTCGACTCACGGACTCCTCCTGAAAGTATCTCCACAGCAATCTCAATGAAGAGACGTCCCCTGAAGGAGACCCCTTCTCCAAAACCTTCATTAAGCTCCTGGTAGTCATCCATGAGGCTGTGGTTCCTGGGTGAGCCATAGAGATTAATCCAGGCAGGCCCAAAAGTAGGCAAAAACCCTGGAGATAAAGCACCTTTTATGTCATTTCAGGTAGGTGTTAGCACACTCTCCTCACTGTCTGCTCCAAGAAATCTTGCCTTTTGCACACCAAAAGCCAAACCTGGACCCATTTCTATGTAGGTGGGGACCACCTCATACAGGGTGCTGTTTTGCAGGGCAATTCCTAGGCACCAAGGAGCCTCTGCCAATAGCCAGCCAGGGTCTCTGCCAGTATGGAGCTCTTTCTCAGAAGGTGTTTATACCACACATACTGGGGCATGTGGCTTATTGCACCTCTTGAAAAAAAGAGCTTGCTTGTGTAGACTGTAGGCTGGGACATGGTGGGAAAGGAACAGAGGCTTTCTCACCTTGTCCAAAATGTTCCCAAGACCATGTCACTACTCAGTTTATATGATTTATCCTCTATTTTCTGAATAAGGACTCAGATACACATTTGAATTGCCAAGTCTAAGGAGTTCCTGTGCCTTTGCTGAGCTGTGATAACTGACCACATTCCACATGTAGATCACACAACATAAACAAGGATATACATGTAGATTCAAACATCAGTGAAAAGACTCCAGACAGTGAGCTTTACCTTACATACATGAGGACATACACACTAGTCCATGGTACCTCCTTAAGCTGAGAGAGCACCCAGCTGAGCCTTACCTAAACACTTTGGTCTTATTTGGTAGTTCAAAAACACAAGCCTGCTCTGCCCGTGATTTGCACTTTGTGCTTTCATTGCCCAAAAGAAACTTGCACAAACTATAAACTTACATCAGTCATCCCTAATGGACTAGAGTAGACTATTGCCACAGTCACAAAGAAGGTACCAAATTATGCAGCAGCCCTGTAAGAAGAAAGGCAGCGAGAGACCACCGTGCACTGAGCACAACATAATATAACTTCAAATTAAGCAAGGGAAGGTCTCTCAGAACCAACAAATACTATGGATGTTCACTTAAGCTCTGTGTGGTCCTAAAATGGGATTAGCTAATGCCCAGATCCCAAGCAAGTATATTTTACCTTAAGGGCATACTCTGGAACAGACACTTTCCCCTTTACCTTTGTCACCATCTTGTTCATTTGATATTTTCTTCAAGTCAATGAAGTGGGTGGCTAAGGCCACATCATTCATACTGCCTTCATCCCAGACCTGGATTTTGACTCTTCGGCAGAGTGGAGGGAACATTTCCTTGAAGATAATCTGTTCATGCCATACCGGATCTGCACAGTTCTTTTGCACTGTTGTCCGACCCTGAAATGAAAGCCCAGAGGGGACAGACTCTGGAGAATGGCAATGAGTACAATACAAATTGCACTTATCAGCACCTCTCCAGTCATTTTTAAAGCACAAATGTTCTATCTTGAAAGTACTTTGGCTTTTCTATTAGCTTGTTTATTTTCCTCTCCATATCTAATAAAAGACCACATTATGGCTAAAGAATTCTCACCTGCACACAGCACAGCCTGGAATAAGATCTAATTCTTCAGGGCCCTTGTGCACAAAACATATCTGTGAAGTCAGACTTTGGCAGTTCTGCTAGAAACTATACATCTTCAAATGGCTTTTGAAATACCTGGGTAGTGGTAACGCAGCGCAGTTTGTCTCATAAAAGATGAAATTCATTACAGCTGCCAGGCTGCTTGTACCAATGGAATTACCTTAAATGAAGCAATTTATCTAGTCTAAAATATGATTACTGTGGTTCGTGTTCTGGGCATATGCCTGTGTGCTAGGGATGGAGAGACCAGAGCTATTCCTTCTAGCCTGAAGGAGGTGGCAGGACTGTATCACAGTCCGTGCAGCCGCACGCTGTGGCAGCCTTCTACTTTCACATTTGGTGAGGAGAATTGAGCCAGGAAACCCACCAACAACACCTGTAAACCTATATTTTACATACCAGCGTGCAAACTCATATCAACAACCCATTCTTATGTTTTCTTCAGCCCTCTATTAAACCTGAATTAGCTGCATGCATTTGACCATTTTAACCATACTAGTTTGGATGTAATACTTTGCAATTTGGATTCACAACAAAACATTAAATCAGCGCAAGGGCCTCATTCTTGCACCTGAAACATCTATAAAGGACTCACTGGAGTTCTCCCTAAGGCTTCCTTGCACACAGAAAGCATTGCTGGCTTAAAATCATTTCCAGTTTGATTCTTTCCTTATTTACACCAATAATCAAGACAAGCTCCTTCACACTGTGCTTCATGGGTGTACCCCAGAGGAACCAGGACCCTGGACCTCCTCTGCACTCCTCTTCCACCAAAGTCAGAAGGCCCCTCTCAGCAGCTCTCTGTAGCACCATGTTTGATGTTGAAGAGGAGCTCTGGGAGCAATGAAGCCAGGCAACACTAAGACAGAGTCTACTCAAATGCTTCCTGTTCTGCTACCCACAGAAAAGCTGCAAGGATCCTGAATTACAGCAGAGTAATTCAGAAGTCAGTACACAGCCCTAAAATCCAGAGTTAATCATCTTTACTGATTTCAGCCCTGCTTCATTTTTTTCACTCTAGGGAGACTAGAACATAGCACTTACCTAATACCACACTGCGTGATTCACTGTCTTGTAACTTGATGTTTTAGTAACAGATCTACAGAATTCTCTTTCCCCTCCTGCTGCCTGACTCTAACCTACTGCTGTGAGCCTGATATTAGATCTGCTGGCATTGTTTCCATCACTTTGTTCTTGCATAATTTAAGAATTGAAAGTTTTCTTTCTAATGACAGAAATATGTGTTTTACTTAATTTACGTAACTCTAAGGTAAAGGACATCAGCATAATCACCTGCCTGTAGCACATCTAATAGGAAAGAAGGCCTACATTTGTGATCAAGAGGATCCCAATTACCATTTGACCTGCAAACATGACCACCACATAGGGATCCACAAGGTCTTTACTGTCGCCTATGAACGCTTTCGTGACATTGGCCATGATGCTAGAGTTCATCTTTGGAAGTCCTTCTGCTTTGTAAATTCTCACATAAAATCTGGCCCATGGTCTTTCAGATGGAAAGCCTTTGGGAATCAAGAGGTTCCTACAAGAAAAAAGAAGTCATTTCCTTAAAATTGAAAACTCAGGCAATGAAGTGATATTTTTTCCAACAAAATTGTCATCTCAAGTTAACCTGCATCCTGAGAAGACACAAAAAGGTGTATGAATTTGCTTCTGCATCTAAAACAAGACATTTTCTGGTTACCAAGAGAAAATGATACAGAATTACTCAGCAAACTTGTCTATGTAATACAGAACCAGATCCAGCTAGATAAGGTTGCTCAGGACCTTGTCCAGTAAATTCTGAATATCTCCAAGGATGGAGATTCCCCACTCTCTCTGGGGCCCTATTACATTTGACCACCTTCATGGTAACAAAAATTCTTGTATCTCTTCTGAAATTCCCTTGTTATAAGCTGTGTCCAAAGCCTCTCATCCTTCCCCTATATTCCTCTGAAAAGAGTATGGTTCTGCCCTCTTCATGTAGAATACCCCTTAACGTGCTTTTCTTAAGGCTCAAGAAACCAACCCCTCCACACACACTCCTTCCCCTATAGACCATGTGCTACAGCCCTCCATCATCTTGGTGACTCTTCATGGACTTGGTCCAGTATGTCAGTACTGACTAGAAACATTGCCCCTGTAAAATTTAAGGTATGCTGGCAGCATACTTTGCCACCTTGAACTTTTGTATTTTACAAGGAGAATGCTAATGCACTTGAGTTTAAGAATATGAAGGATATCCATGCACACACATCTGATAGAGGAGAAGGAATAGCTTTTCCTCATATCTTTTCTTCTTACTTCACTGCTTTTCAGAAATATTTAACTGGTTTCACATCATGAACCTTCTGTCAGGGATAATCTGGCACTTAGCCACAGGGCATGGCTAACTCTATCAGGTGGAGAGAAGTGACCCTAATGTACCCTTCACTTTAGTTGAGAGGATTGTAAAAACTCTGTTTGAGCACATCAGAACAGCCAGGTGTACAATGCTATCCTGCTATTAACCCTGAGTTAGCAAGGAAGGGACTGTAAGAAGGGCAGAGGAATCTGACGAAGTAAAAAGAAGAAAGAGGAAAGCAATAAAAAATAAACTATTGCAGTACTTTTCAATCTGCTCCTCAACATCAACTGTTTTCTGCGTAGCTTGTATGGCATCACCTTTCCCAGTCACACTGATGTCACACTTCAGGTATCCCCTGGCTCCCGTCCTAATGTCAGCAGGGTCTGTGAGAAGTGCCCACTTGTCACAAAACTGGTGACCTGTAAGATGGACAAACTTAAACACCCAAATAAAGGCTGCAAAAAATGCAAGTATTTCTCCTCTCCATTCCCAGAATGGGCAATGCAAACAACGTTTGTGCTTTCAGAAGGATCATGCTGCAGTACACTTGTTTACCAGGCACATCTTTAGGGTCCAAAATGTTGTGTGACCAAAAAAGCAAACAAAGGATTGATCTAGAGCTCATCAGGAGCAAGCTAATTTTTGTCAATGGTTACTGAGATCAATGATTAAAGATCAGTGGAAGGTTGGGTGAGATTTCAGCAGCTGAATAAAGGCTAAGGCTTTGTGAGCAATGGCCAACTTTTTGATAAGAACTGTCTGAACATCTCAGAACTCTCCAGTAGCAAAACCCTCGCTGGGAGCTGTGGCCAGGTGTAACACCGGCAGCCAGCTGAGAAAGGGAGGAAGGAGGGCGACCAGCCATCAGAGGAAGAAGCAGCATCCAGAAGCAGGTTCAGCTCCATCTTTCCAGTGGGAAAATGCACAAAAAAATTCACCCACAACAGCCCTTGCTGCAGCCCTGCTTCAGGAACCCCCCTTGAGCAAGGTCCTAAAAACTTACATTAAGTCCTTGGCCATCACGTTGGGTGTGTAAAGGAGTGGGAGGAAGAGACCAGCGTGTAGCAGGGATATGAGCTTAAGATCAACCCTCAGACACCACCCTCCTGTAAAAGTGTGAGCAGGAAATACAGGACAGACTTCAGAGACTAACGCAGTCTGAGTACAGACCTGGACTGCTCACTTCAGTCAGGCCATTCCTCCCTGCTGACTTGCAAGAGCCCTGAAGAGAGGGAGGCCTGAATGACTCTACGTCTATAAAAAGTAGCCTAAATACGTTCATTCCCAAAGAGTAAGAAGAGAGCAGGTCCTTGAGTAATTATGGAAGAGAAAAAGATACATGTTTTGTGGATGGTTGTGAAAACAGGCCAAAAAAGGGTAGGTGATCTTTTCATAGCTTCAAATTTTAGAAAGCACTGGATGACTCTGAAGATGGCAGGTCAAGTTGACCCATGGTCACCACTTTGTCACCTCCTCCTTCTCTCTTCCATTATGGTCTGCTCCTTCTCTCGTTTTGTGCTCTCCTTACAGTTCCTTCCATGCTCCATCCCTCTCTCCCTCCCTCCACCCCTTCTACCGCAACACATGCGGCAAAGCTTTGGATGCTCTGTAACAAATGAGTGGAGTTGGGTTTTGTAGAGCATTCAGCTACCCATTCTGACCCTCTAAAGAAAAGCCATCTTTGATAAGTACTTCCCATCAATCGGCAGATTGTCAAGGTGTTTTCAATGTTGAACATTTTTCAAAAAATTTGGCTGGTGCTCAGGTATCCAAATAGGAAAAAAAGCCTTCCAAAACCTCGTTAAGTTTATGCCTTGGCATAAACCATAAGCATGTAAGTGGAAAAGCAGCACATTTTCTTCTCCTCTCCTTCACTGCCTCACATCTCATTTAACAGACAAAGAGGGCAGAAAATGCACCACTTACCTGGCTGACCATACACTGTCCCCAGATCTACTTTAAAGGAGCCTATCAGCACACTCCCAATCAGTTTATTGTGCATAACCTGTTAGAAAAAGGTGAGTTAAAGCATGTCACTATCTCTCTTCCCAGTCAGCATAAGAAAGAGAAATCCAAAGAAAGATCATATCTGGTTCAGTGGCAATAGGCGGTGATATCCAGCACCACCCAACACTGGATGTACATAGCCACAGCAGATAAAGCAAGCATATGAAATCTGTTCTTTACCCAATATTGTGCCTATTTAGAAACCAATATAGTTGCATCCAAGTGGAATCACACAGATTTCATCCCAGGTCCCAGGATTATATAAAGTGGGAATCAGATGGATGTGTCTTCAGAGCAGATGCGGTTATACTACTTATCCTGGCAGTTTTAAACAAATCATAATGAATATAAACACATGGGGCATAACCGGTTTCACACTAGGCTGCAGAAATCATATCACTTTTATGTGCAATAGCTGAATTACCATAAGAACTGAGTACACCCAGAGGAGAAAAAATTAAAATGTTTCTTTGCAACATTTCAATGTGCACATAAACCAAGAGAATCAATTCTGATTTACCCCCACAATATTAATGAAATCAGAGAGGTGATATACATGCAGATGAGATGGCAAGCAGGCCCCAGTGAGTCTGTCTCCTTATTCTTCCTGCCAAGTAATTAATTTAATTCAAATTTAATTAATAATTGTCCTTTGTCAGGATTCCTAGATCTACGTACTTCTGTGTCTGGTTTTCAAATACTTGCATGTGCTTCACTTTACAGACAAGGCAGGGGCTAGCAACATCTTTGTCATGGTTTAATCTCAGGCATCTAAACACCACAAAGCCGCTCGCTCACTCTCTCCCTCCCCAGTGGGACGGGAGAGAGAATCGGAAAAAAGGTGAAATTTGGGGGTTGCGATAAAGACAATTTAATATGACAGAAAAGGAGGGGCAAATAACAATAATGACAAAAGACTATACAAAACAAGTGATGCATAATGCAATTGCCCACCACCCATTGACTGATATCTAGCCAGTTCCCGAGCAGCAGCCTGTGGAGAGTTATCTAGCAGAAAAAGGCCACAATTCGCTGGACAACCTTAACTTTCTGGACAACCTTAAATAAAAGTACAGACTTGCTCTTGTCTTTGAACAAAGAGACGACCTTGAATAAGAAAAACAGAATACTTGTTGGTTGCCAACACAGAACCAGTAGTTAAGAAAAACTAAAACAAAAGCTGCATGCCAGCAGCGCGTGAACAAGAACTCTGCACCNTGTCGTTATCTCACCCCACAAGTTTTCTCATTTTTACCCTTCTGATTCTCTCCAGCATCCCACTGGGGAAGAGTGAGCAAGCCGCTGTGTGGTGCTTAGGTGGTGGCTGGGGTTAAATAATGACAGTCCTTTTTTTTTTTTTTTTTTGAGATAGAGACAATTTAATAAGTAAAGGGAAGATTGGCTCTAGAACTGTATTTCTCAAAAAATGTATCTCACCTGGTTTCAGAATAGCTTAAAAGGTTGAAACCTATTCCCTGGTTGTGGAAAACCTTCTGAAAGCAGCGTCAATTGTCTGGGACACCTTGCCCAAACTGCAAAGAGAAACTAAGCCCATGGGATTTAAGTCCACAGAAGCTAAATCTAAATGCTGGAGATAAGCAATCAAGCCTCTCAGAGCATTTTAGGAATCTGGAAGACATCATACCCTGGCTTTGGACCTACACATAAGACTCCTGTGATTTTGCATTGGATTTGTCATATGACTTCATTTTGTGCATTTTTCTTCAAGACCAGGAGACATACATTCCGAAGTAAAGGTCACTGACACCTTCATCAAGATGTACTAAAAAATTCAGGAAGTTTCTTGTTGCAACATAATTTCATTCCCTTTTAAAGGCCTGGGGCCACTGTGCCCCTGTAATTTAGGGAACATACTCAGTTGTTCTTCATAATTCCTCACTTCAATATGGAAGGAGTTTCTAGGGCTGAAAAATCAAGAGTGGACAATGGAGCAGTTTGATTTTACTCTACTATTAAAGCTTAAAAATTAAGCAACCTTCATGTGGGAGAGGAGCCAGTTTGAAGCCAATGCGTCATGCACTGGTGCTGCTTTTCCTCAAGCCCTGATGCTTCCAGGTCCCATCATAGCACTGGACCCTTGCTCCTATGAGGTTGGACTAGGGCACTTGGGGAAGAAGCCATGAAAGCTGATGGGTTTCGTCTCAAAGCCAGGCAAAATTACAGCTTTGAAGGAACTAGTTGGAAATAGGAGCTTGCCCAAATCAATTCATACAACACAGGACGCGCTGAAAGGAGAAGGCAGCTGTAGCTTTTCTGTTGCCAAAAAAAAAAAAAAAAAGTGTTTCTTTAAGACCCAGAAACAAGAGGAGGATATATGGTGAGTCCAAGGTGGTGTTGTCTCATTGCTTTTTGCATTTTCTCTCCAGGGCATGACAGCTTGTTCAGAGAGCATTAAATGTGTAAACCTCACTTCTCTGTCCTTGCGGTTTGCTGTGTGAAGTGTGGTGCCCTTGGATAAATGCCCCCTGTTCCCACTGAAATGATGGGGGTTTCCACTCCCTGTAGTACACATGTTGCTTTTAATTGCTGAGGAAATAACTCACCGCTTCTATTAGATGCTCTGCATTTGTCCTGGTACTTTTTTTTTTTTCAAGCATATTTTTTCTAATGTAACAAAGCAGGTGACCATGAAGCTCATAGCAAGAACCTCTTGTCTTCTCTGAGAGGAAGTGTCACATCTACATTGTATCTAATTAAAGGTTTGTGTCTTTTCACACTTGATTGACTCTATAGATTACTGAAGGATTTTCTTCAGATTTTCTGAATGAGGAAAACCATGCACAGTGTTAAATTGGGGAGTATTTCATCACTGGAGATACAGGTTTAGCATGAAAGGGGCATCTCAGTTTTACTATGGCATATCTACAAGGTTGCTGAAACGCACTGGAACGTACAAATGAAGAAGAAAATCTATTGTTAGCAGGTGCTGAGAAATTGAAAATCTCATTTTCCCCTCAAATGCAGGGTTTGAATACAGCTAGACTAACTGCTGAACTGATGGACAACAGCACTAATCTTTTTTTTTTTTTCCTTGAGCTTCCATAAGCAGATGAGTTCATTTTCACAGATTAAGCAAATTCAGTGCATGAACTATTGCTGGCAATGGAGGCTGCCAATCTTTGTTTCTCCTTAAGTGAGATTCATGCTAAGCAAGTGCTGTGAAACTTTTCATCCCCGAGGGTTTCCTTCACTCCCAGCACACATATTTCCTTTATTTGTTTCTATTCCCCTGACTTACTGCATTCTCCAGTACTATGTTGCAAGGTAATGAATATGTTTTCAGTGGTACACATGAGCATTGCACTGGGTTAGTTTGTTGTTTGGGTTTTTTTTAAAGTCATTTTTACCTATAAGACCTTTAATTTCTCAGTGTTGCACCTTCACCATCTACAAATCAAATAAGTTTGCTGAGCCTGATGAAACTATGCAGATTTACAGCAGGTAATGATGACACATTTCCCCACACCCCCAACACATTCAGAAAGCTGGCACTCTCCCCTCCACCACTGGATATATGGAATCCTTATCAAAAGAACGTGGGATCAGAAAAACTGGAGAAAAACAACTATACATCCCCAAGCAGCAGTAGCTCACAAGAGTTGATGCCTCAGTACTGTGCTAATACTAACCGTGTTGGAAATGTATGTGTGTTGTACCACACTGTGATATAGTGGATTTGAACAGGAGCTTAGGATTCAGACTGTCAATTGACTACCAGCATTGAAAACCTAGTTGTCCAGCTGGCCACATATAAATTAACATTTTCTATTTCTGTAGCTGGGAAAAGTCACTTTATTAGCGGCTCAGCAAAGCAGGTACACAGAGAACATCTCTAAGAGGTTTTGCACAGATGTTTCCTGTAGCTCTGCCTGTCTCTGTCAAATACAACCAGCAAAGACCATTTCCTGGTGTACTTTTTTGAAATGGACAAAGCACTTCGGGGTAAAAGAATCCTTCCTGGGGCAACAAATCACTGCTCATTTCTCTGGCCAAGTGGTGGGACTTTTGGCAGTAGAAAGGTAAAAAACAGCTCATGAAGGGCACAACTTGTGGTATTTCTATACTAATACAAATACAGCACGGTCCAGAATCTCATGAGATCTTCCTTAATTCCTCAGCAGCTTTGCTAAATGTGGTGATGAAGCCCGGGACCCTCAAGTAAGATAATTAGCATGGCTCCACAGACTTGGCCTTCCAAACTGCAAATCATTGTCTAATGCCCCAAGACCAAGAGCATATGTGTCTTCCATCAGGACTGTTCTGAGATGTCACATAGCTTCACTGGCACTTTACTTGCAGCAAGCAGTGGGAGCAGCACTGGACGCTTGGAGTGCATTCCCATGCTACTAGCAACAAGCCACAGACACTGCCGGACAGCCCAAGAGCCACTGCTGAGGATAAGGTACTTGGATGCAACCTAGATAGAAACAGTTGTATCTGAGGAACTGAGATAAGCCAGAAGTTTCAACTCAGTCATTTGAAATAAGCGGCAGCTTGAAAATTAGAGGAATGAAGACAATGCTGACAAGAGTTAACTAAGCTGAATATTCTCATTCTACCTTTCAGATTGCCAAGCCAACAATGAGTGTCCCTGAAAATGCACACTTAATCTTCCCTTAGGGTAATGTTCCTTCATATCATTGCCAGCTGCCTTTCTTCCTTTTCCTCTCCCCTATCCCTTCTCTTTCCTATACTTCATGCTGACTTTATCGTAGTCTTGGTACCAAAAATTATTTATTTTTTCAATTATGTTAAGAAGAATCATTTAGAGCTGAAGTGACACAAACAACACTGACCTTTATTTACTGTGCCAAGCTTCCCTAGGTACTTACCGAGATGTTGATTATTTTGTCGAACAGGAACACCTGCGGTCCAACGAAATCAAACACAAAGTACTGTGGGAAAAGGGGACAGCAGATCAGAATTGTCCTTGTGCTGGTAGCCAGCACTGTCAGCAGCATGCTTTAGCTTTTTGGGTTACCGCACAGTGCCCCAGTAAGACACTGGGGTTGCTGGGAAGGTGGTGGTGGACACAGCAAAACCCTTTCCTTGCTCCCTGGCTTGTGTCTGCTGTGGCCCAGCCCTGTTTTCTACTCTCTTCCTTGCATAGCTGCACAGCACTGCCCTTCACAAATGCCCACAACCCTCACTCCGCATCAGAGGGTATTGTCAAAAGGAACAGAAGGCACGAGGAAACCCAAAGGACCGGTTGGTTTGGGGAGTTGTTTTGGTCTCATTTGTCACCAGCTGGGACAAACACGTGTCAAGGAAAGGCTGAAACAGTGAAATGCTAGAAAAGGGAGGTTTGGGGGGCAGTTTAGACAAAGCTCCCAAGTGGATCATTTGAAAAAAATGCAGAGGCGGTAGTAGTAGGGCAGGATGCAGTGGAAGGGGCAGGTAACAGGATGGATGACAGAGCTTGAGAAGAGAAAAAGCAAATAGAGCTAAACCCAAGGGAGCTGTTGCCGGTGCTTGGTAAAGCTTGAAACTCAAACAGCTCCTGGACAGACCTCCCTGCTCAGACATGCAGGTGTTACAAACTTAGTTCATCCCCTTTTGAGCTACTAAGTGGTGGAAGTCACCCAGAGCCATTGAAGAAAGTGCATTCTTCAAGAAAAAGCACCTACCTCATTGTAGAAAGGGGCATTTGTGCCTTCCTTTACTGTTGTTTGCTTCTTCTCGTCACCTATCTCAATGATCACCACAGGGTCGATGTTCTCACCCACCAGCTGCCTGGCCTCAATGATGGTGATGGCAATCTGTGGGGCACAAGGACACCATGCACACTCCTGGGCTCAGCTTCAGCCTGCCTGGGAACTTCACAGGCACCTAAGGGATGTCACCCCCTGCTCACCTGATAGTTCTGGGATTTCATCTCTTCTTCATGAATTCTGGTCATCAGCTTTGCCCTGTTTCAATGACAAAACAGGTCATTAGGCATCTCTAGCAAGAGCTGGTACTTGGACGCATTTTGGAAAGACTTCTCATCACTAAGCAAGCATTGTTTATGGCAGGTAGCTTTGTCGTGAACTATTAAGCTTGATTTCATCAGCAGAGGCCATCTCTGTCTTTCTTATATACTTGGTAACAGGGAAATGTTTTGCATCCACACAGACCAGAGCAGCTACCTGCTATGCATGGGAATGATTTCACTTGTTGATCCCATCAAACCCGACTCCATTCCTCCCCTGTATGAAAAAAACAACTACACAAGTTCTTGGCTATAGAGATTGCTGTCCCCTTTGGCTCATTTTCATTAGCAGAGTTCATTAGCACAGTTGAGGCACTCTCAGCATCCATTTCAATCTCTCCCTGCACTGGATAGCATCTGGTGACAATCTGTCTTGAGCTGATAATTTTTTGCTGACATCCCACTCAGTCATGTGGGAGAGCAGGAGTGAAGGGATCGCTGCTGTCAGCAAATGGATTTTCTGTCAGCAGATTTATTGTCCTAGAACAATGCCATTCCTGAGCAGGATGGAAAAGGTGTTTTGGGGGATATTAGGTAAGGTATGCCAAGGAGCACCTTTTCATCTTTGGGCTTAAGGGTCCAAAAACATTGAGCACTGCATGGCTGCTCATTAGGTCTTCCTCTCCTTCTTCTTGTCCTCTGAGAGTGTCATGGTGAAGATTTGCACTTTCATCATGATCACCTGAATGAAGAAAACAATCAAGAAAGTAAAACCCACCTCTGATTTCTACTAGCAAAAACCTAACTTGGAGCAGAGCAATTAATTCGTCAGCATGAACCGAATATATTATTTATTTGGGTATCACAATTAGAGATACAGTAGTAGTTTGTATTGAGCAGCACGGATTACAGCAGCAGCTCCCCTCCTGTGCAAAATCATACATGATATAAATTGTGGCTATAGCCGCTCTCTTGACTCTATGTATACCAACAATAGGCGCATGCACACTAGTCGCATCTGACTGCCCCATCTCCCATCTGCTAGAAAGACACTGAGACAGAATATTACTGGGTTTTGCACATATTACTTTGCAGCAGCGGGTCTGCCATCCATGATTTGTCATAACAGTTTGACATGTGTCAGTCCTTTCCAAGCAACCAAAGCAGAGCCTAGCTTAGAAATCATTTCTCACCTTTCCTCTTTGCAAAGATGATAAACTGGAAGATCAAGGACAGAAAAAGAGAGTGATTCATGGGAACTCTTGTAGAAAGTTATACTCAGATGAGACAAATTTCTTCCAGAAGTGCTTATTTTTCTTCCTGACCATAAAGAGAATCTCAGCAACTAGCTCAGATGTACACATCTACCTTTGGCCAAAGAAGCCCTTCCCACACCATTCTGTTTTGTCCTCCTGGTCTGACAGAAGTTCTACCAGCATCTCTGCCCCTTACCAAACTTGTCTGTGTTCAACACCTGCCTTGGGAAAGGAGCCGTGTCTTTTAGGTGAAAGTTTAAAACTTGTAGTTCATTTCAGTAATTACATTTCTAAGCAAGAAATGTTCAGTGACTCTGGACATGAGTTATTCCTTGTCTAGAAGCTGTCAAGTGGTGCCTGCAACAGTAAAGATGACTTGCCCAGCAGTACCCAGGGGCTTAGGTGACCTTATGGATGACCTTGCATCAAATGAAAGGAAACACATCCAAGTGCATTTTCTGTAAGTACTCTACAGCACTGTTCTCCCACTACAAAACTAGACAAAGGCTGTAATAGTGCTTCCTTGTCTCTTTGCAAAGGTATGGTCACTTGAGGCGTGTTTAGAAACTGGTGATGGTGACAAAGAACTATCCATTGTACAGTAAAACTCACTTAGATAGTTCTCATCACGTCTAAATGTTCCTTTTTCAGCTGGCTTTCTCAAGCCCCTACTCTGAGGCAAACACCAGGCAGGTACAGACAGACACAACTTTTGCTGAAAGGCAGTCAGGCATGAGGCAGCTTCATGAAGTCTTCTCCACGAGCAATCTCATATGCCATACATTCAATGAAGGTTACTCCACTAGTAATCTCATATAACATATATGGTCCCCAACTGCCCCTCTGGCTCTTGTGCAACCTTGTTAGAACACAGGGAAGGTGAACTTGTCTCAGTATCAGTGTAGACATAGCCTGATCTTCAGCCTTTGAGGCAAAGGCATCTGTCCATAGTTTTGCATCTGTAGCACCAAGTTCCCATAACTACTCTCCATATCCTATTTACTCTAGAGCATGCTGTTTGATTATGGGCTTGTAGCAGTCTATATTGCCCTGCCTGGACCACTTTTTGTGAGTTCCATGTTGTTTCTATTGAGATGTAAACTCTTTGCAATGCTTCTTTCCCTTTACAGATCCATTTTCCTAGCATTTTTAATATCTGAATCACTATCCTTTTTTCCCCTCAATATCCATATGTGTGTTGTGCATAACTGACCAGCAGGAATTATTCCCCTGTACAGATCCAGTGACAGAAAATGCAAATGGTTCAGTGAGTGACAACGTTCCCCTACTGCACGCTTCCCCAATAGATCTCCTACGCCCAAACCCCAATCAAGACAAGAGAGATATGGTGATTGCCATACCTTTGCTAGTTCAGACTCTTCACCAGCAAAGACACTAATGAAACAGATGAAGGTGCAGCATAAGGACCCCAAGCTATCCAATGATTCAAACACAATAATTTGAAATAAACAGAGATCTGAAAGCGCACATGGTACACTACAGTGCAGAGCACAGTATATTTCATGTAGAATAAGATAAATAAACTCCAACATATCTGTAATTAGTAAGTTTAATGGTCTTCAGTTTTCTCTGCTCCAAAAGCCCATATCCCTTGCTGTAAAGACCAGTAAAGAATCTTTCAAAATGTAGTGCCCTTTAGCTAAATAATGCTTATAGCACAAAATATGTATTCCTGTTTCACCCCAACAGTGAGTCAAGACACACATGGCTGGTTTATTACAACACTGTAACTCAAGGGCTGCACTAAACATATAGTACTCTATGCTTTTAAAATTCCATTAAATGTGAAGCATGAGACTACAAAATAAAACTATGGAAGGTGAAGACTTTGCTGTGGCTGAACTAAGGTTTTCGTGAATGGGAAGACTGTGGTGATAGGAGAAAAATGGCGGTGGTAGGATGTGCAAGGGAATGTGTCCTTAGCTTGGAAACCAATGGTGTGTAAAGGGAAAGAAATAGGAGACTCCGAATGTCTTATGGATGTACCCACACCTGTTAAAAATAAATAATTATCAAAAATTGAATAAAATAAATAATTGCCATATATTTAAGAGGAGATTGGCTACTGAGTAAAGCTTCCAGCTTTACTGAGCCAGCCCATGCAGCCATCAGAGCCTACTCAGGTTGTGTTCTCATGGTTTCTAGAAGAAGTAGATCTTCTAGAGGAGTTACATGGAATCATAGAATCATTGAGGTTGGAAAAGACCTCTAAGATCATCTAGTCCAACCGTCCACCCAACACCACCATGCTTACTAAACCATATTCAGAAGTGCCACATCTCCACATTTTTCGAATACCTCCAGAGATGGTGACTCCACCACCTCACTGGGCAGCCTGTTCCAATGGTTGAAACACACCTGTAATGAATTATCTCTGGAGTAGCAAAAAGGGAAGAAAAAAAGGGAAGAAAGGAGGACCCTGGGAACTACCAACCTGTCAGCCTCACCTCTGTGCTTGGGAAGATCTTGGAACACATCCTCCTGGAAACTATGCTAAAGCACATGGAGGACAGGGAGGTGATTCGGGACAGCCACCATGACTTGATCAAGGGCAAGTCCTGCCTGACTAACCTAGTGGATTTCTGTGAAGGAGTGATTGCATCAGTGGGTGAAGGAAAAGCAACAGATATCATCTATCCAGACTTCTGTAAAGCCTTCGGCACGGTCCCCCACAACATCTTTCTCTCTAAATTGGAGAGATATGGATTTGATGGGTGGACTGTTTGGTGGATAAGGAATTGCTTGGATGGTCACATCCAGAGCATGGTGNGATGGAGATAATCTTTTTAGCAGGGTCTGTTGTGACAGGACAAGGAGTAACGGTTTTAAACTAAAGGAGGGTAGATTTAGATTGGATATAAGGAAGACATTTTTTACAATGAGGGTGGTGAAACACTTGAACAGGTTGCCCAGAGAGGTAGTGGAGGCCTCATCCCTATAAACATTCAAAGCCAGGCTGGATGAGGCTCTGAGCAACCTGATCTTGTTGAAGATGTCCCTGCTCACTGCAAGGGGTTTGGGCTAGATGACCTCTAAAGGTCCCTTCCAACCCAAAGCATTCTATGATTCTATGAAAAAAACTTTCAAGAATGTGTAGTCTCTCTATGGTAAAAGTTAGGCTGATGTTTTTGTTTTACTCTACCAGATACAACAGCCTGAACTCACAAAATCTGAAGGTGGACTTAGGGAAACAGTTAATGCAAAAAGAATTACCTTTCTGTTTACTTGGGAGTGACAAGGAGTTTTCTGCCCTTTTTATCAATACTAAGCCCTAAGACAAAATTCACATGAGTTCACATGAAATTAGATGTAATATAATCCCCCACCTCCTCTTTCTAGTTGCAATATTTATTTATGAGGCCTTACCCAGTACATCTTTGTTTGCAATAGTCAAACCTTTCTCGCCTTTTTTCTTCTTCTTCAGCTTCAAGCCAGCGAACAGCCCCTTCCTGAAAAAGTAAAGCAAAGCAATCAGTGCAATATCTTCAAGCCCTTTTCTGTGCTGGACTCTAATTTAACTCAAGGAGTTGTTAAAATTAAGTTTTGATTTCCAAGCAAGATCATTATATTCTGATTTTCCTTTTATTGAAAGCAAACAAGAGAAAGGTCTGGTTTTATGCTCCATCTAATTTTGTTTATTTTTAAAATTTGGCCATGTACAGGCAAACATACTGAGAGAAGAGCCAAAACTTCTTTTCAAACCAAGACAGCAAGAGGCAGAGAAAGGAAATCCAACATAAGTTTCCAATTTATTGACTCCACACACACATAATTCTTATGCCTGTGACAAGACCAGAGATAAAAGCTTCTCACAAATTACAGATTCCAGATCAAAAGCAGTTTTCCAGTGAATTAAGATAAACATAAAAGCATTTGTGTAAACTTCCTTGATGAGGACACCCACTGTATCAGTGGCACATACACCACAACAGCTTTTGCCATTTATTTAGTTAGCTCTCAGTCCTTTCCAGCAGCAAAGCTATGAACAGGACTGGACAAGGGTTTCTCTTCAAGCTGTGTTACAGAGATGCTTCAGCACAGCATCAACCCCAGCTACCACTGCGTGGGGCTTTTCTGCCTCCCACTTCTTCCTATACTGGATTAAGGAATTGATCCAGCTTAAAACTAATGAACCCAGTTAAAGATTGGTCAGGTCATTTTTCAGATCATGCCTGGCTAAAGTGGCTCTATCGTCTTCCTTATTCCTTGTGTTCAACTCAGTTTTAGCCACGATTCCTTGCCAGGAGCCTACCATAGTCATCCAGGAAGAAGGTGAGTTCATGGGCTGAGACACAGGCAGGGAAGCATTGCCCCAGTCTGGTTGCTATCACAGATAAAACACGTCAAGACATTCAGCAAGGACCCATGGTGCAGTCCTGCTTCTTGGGAAACTGATAGCAAAACTCCCTGTGGCCCCGAGGCAGGAAGCAGTACAGCTGCCGAGCTAAGATAAAGCACCTCTCTCAGCGACAGCACAGGCCCAGGCTGGCTGTTCAGAGGTCTGTGCTGGTTGTCCTTCTACTATTTGTTCTTCCATTGGCCCTTCAACTCTTCAGTGAGTAGAGAGCATAGAGAAAAAGAGCAGTTGTGTTTTGTAGAGTTGGTTTTAAAGAATGGGGCGAAAGGAAATATCTCTACAAATGTCATACAGTATTTTCCCCTCAACAAAGGGTCTCCTTTTTCCTCATGTAGCCACCAGTCCCTCCTTCTTGGTTGCCAGCCAGCCTCATCCCACCAAACTCTTTGTTTGCCCCATGTAGGGGTCCAGGAGCACTGGTCCTGTAATAAGATATCAACGCTGTTCTGACATTTTGCAAGCACAGACAAAGTATGACTACAAGACTCATAACTTTAATAGTCTCCAATTCACACCTGACCTACTGCTCCAGCTTCTGCTCTGCCATATCCTAGAGCCGAGGCAGAACTGATACACTGCAAAGAAGGAAAGCTGTGGGAAGAAGACAGGACTTCTCCCCTTGCCCCTGACCAGGGGTCAGCACAGCATCCATTCTTAGCAACTCAGAAGAGAAACACCATTTTCTGTGTTAAAGCTGTACCCAGAGAGCCCCTTTCAACCCAAGATTCTGGAGAAGGGGTAGGAAGTAGACAAATGCCCTGCAATTGCCTCCCTGAGAGATTAAAATGGGGAATTTAGCACAGTTATCCTTACACTTTGGGAAAGGACTGGCTGTTTTTTGTTTATCTTCATGGTTTTCTTATTTTTTCTCCCTTTTACAAAGTGTGTGTTTTTAAGCCACATGATTCATCATTCAAAAGGGAGTTGGGGAGTGGAAATCAAATCCCTGAGCACTGGAGCATGCGGTTTAATTTTTTTCGGGTTTCTGAAGATTTCTGGAGGCTTAAACCAGTGTTTAATAATGACCCTTAGAGTCTGCACATGTCTTTTCTTGCTGTCAATCAAGGTCTGGTAAAACAGTCACAATAATGCAGGAAACATACATAAAAGTTCTTTCTTAATGGTAAATTGGACAGTGCTTGGCATAGGAGTGAGCGATAATAGACTCTTGGCTTTGAATGCCTGAACTAAAACAAAAAAGAAAAAATGGGAAAAGAAATCAGTTGAACCAAACTGAGCTTGAGAGGCTATTTTTATGAAATAAAAGCCCGTGGATTTATCATTTTGAATTAACTAGACCAACCTGACTTATCCTCAGAAATCCAAAGTCATTCCTGTCCTGGTTTCAGCTTNCCAAATTATTCACTTGGCTTTATTTGATGGTGAAAATGTAAATCCCATTGTTGCAGATCTTACCTGCTTGCTGAAATCAATATAGTTCAGATTTCATATTATATAGTAGTGAAATATGTGGGTCTATTTGCTGGCAATTTGGTCCCTGCCAATTTGAAATGTCAAGAAAAACATTTTAGCATATCTGAAACTTCATTTTGAAATGTTAAAATTACATGGTTTTATATTTTGAAAATATACTTCTTTACACCTCATTTTGAGAGCTGAAGGACTCACTAAATCCCACGCAAATTTGTAAGTAGTGGTGGATTTCAACACACGCAGAACTTCACTTTTATTAGTATATTGCTCTGTGCTATTTTCCCAATTATTGTTCACATTGGTTTAAGATGAGATCTCCATGGGCATGATTTCGTACTACAGTTTTTCCAAGGAAACAAATATGTCACATATTTCAGAGGGAGAAACAACCTATGCTGCTCAAGAATTTTGTGCTATTAACTCTACTGACAAACCAACCTGGTGGTGAGAGTGGAAACACAGAGGATTTAGTATAATGGCAACATTTTTCAGGTTCTCTGTTGGCCACAAGCATACAGTGATAAACATTCAGCAAATTTTCCCCCTTATTATCAGAAGACTTGTTTGCCTAAATTTCTGTATGAATAAAAACTTACCTTGAGAGGCACATAGCCCCACTAGCCCAAACAAGCAGGCACCTACCAGCTGAGCAAACCTGATAGCAATCAGTGCTCAAACATCTGAAATCACCTGCAAACTCGAGGGCATTTAGCTATGGAGGAAAACTTACTGCAAACAGGAAAGGGGAGCTGATAAAGTTTAAAAGTTGTATTCAGAGCAAGCAAATTAAGTTTACCAGCCAGGCCCAAGAGGAAAGTCAGCAATGCTGGTCACAACCACAGAAAATGCATAACTTCCGTGTGCCAAAGAAGGCCAAAACCCAACCAGTATGAGTGGAAATGTAGTGCCAAGACAAAAAAATGGCTCAAGCAAAGCAGGAGTCAAAGGGCAACTGGAGGGAATGGCCATTAATAAAGCGTGATGTGGAAACTGGGCTGTCTTCCGTGATTTTGTGTTTACATTACACTGAAACTGCTTAAAGACTGAACTGCAGAAGGTGCCATGGAGTGACAGAAACAGCCAAGCTTGAGATAACTCCACAGGTGCCAACAGCAAAATCTATCTTTGAAGCAAACCAGATTCCAATCTCAGGTTTTTAGTCTGCTGCAGGTTCCGGCACCAAAAGGCATCAGGGTGCATCTGAGCCCTCCTGCCCCCGAGCATCATTGGTTACCTTGGCCAAGGGCAGCTGTGACCACACAGAGAAGTGTTCCTCAAAAGCACTAGGAAAGCAGCAATCACAAGCCACCTGCAAAGCTCAGCTCTGGGAAAGGAGAAGAGCGTGAGTTTGTTTGCTAAGATGGCAGAGCAGCGTTCATTATAGATCTTCTCTGTAAAGGTCTAAGCTAAGTAAATGACATTTTCAAGAAACTGAATGTATCAATCCCTCACAATAGAGCAGCTCCATCACTTTGATATGTAAACTGCTTGTCATCCAGTGACAGTGTATGTGCTACAAATATTGTGCATATGCATCTACAATGCTTAATGAAATCATTTGGGCTTCTTAAAAATGTTCTGTGGATACTCTTTTTGCAACAGAAAGTTTGTTTTCTTGGAAAGAAAAAAAAGTAATCTTCTTCAAATTTACACAAAGAGTGTTTCTTTTTACCGCAGCTTCGACATAAATTCGATCAGCTGCTGAAAACTTGAAAATTACTCCTTCCCCTCTCCCTGAGATTGTGAAAATTTTCACAGGAAAATGTTGCCAAGAAGTGAAAGTTTCAGGCTTCCATGCAGTTTCACCAGATTTGATAATGTCCCCAAAGTTATTCACACCCGTCTGTTATCCCTATGCCAGGCACAAAACTGTGCCACCTCTAGGTAGACCCCAAAGATGTCATGAGGAAGTGTCTCCCATGTTCCCCGCAGGACCTCCTGGCTGTCAGCAAGGCACAAACATGGCACTGCAAGAAACTGGGAGATCAAGAGAGACTTATAGTACAGATCCTTTGGAGTGCAGAAAAAGTATTTCATGTGTGACCCGCGGTGCTGACAAACATCAGTGATGATTTAGTCCCCCTATACTACATGATACACAAATACAGATAAGGATTGTGTTCCTTCTTGGAGCCAACAAGCTAATTTAAGACACAATAAGAGAAATTCATGTCCAAAGAGAAGGTGGAGAAAAGTTCCTACAGGCTACCAACATGCTTACCTTGGAGGTTTCCCATTGTATGTGTCTTGATTAGGAGCAATTAAAAATCAGCCATCTCGGCTAATTAAGAACATTGTTTAATTCAAAGAGGACTGAGTCTCCCAGCTCCTTCCACATGGAGATTGTAAAAAAATCTGGAGTAACGACAACCTTTTTTCTTGCACATTGGTACAGTGACAATGTGGTCCTAGTTTAAGACTGTAATTCATTGATGTTTCCCTGGTACAAATAGTAAATGAGTGGGACACCAACCATATCACAGCATTTGACTATACTCAGACTGTGTCAGATTTGCACCAGAAATCTGTAAATACAAGGGTTCATTTCCAGTTATCAGTGCCACAGGTCCACCAGATCTCTGAATTAATTTTCATACTCTTTGAAAAAGACTCACAACCTGTATTCTACTCTCATCCATGGCAGCTTTCAGCATTCCAATTTTGTTAGCTTTTTAAAAAATCAATTTATGCCCTTTCTTTTTCATTTAAGCTGTCCCATCATCACAGAGGCTTCATGAACACTTCTTGTACTGCATAATGTTCTCTCAGATAATCTGATAACTGCAAATTACAGTCTAATTTAAAGGAAAGCTGGCAAAAAAAGCACTTCAGAGTTGTCAGAAAGAAAGTACAAGTGACCTTACTAAACACTGAATCTCCTTGGAGTTTTTCCACATTGTTTAAATTTAGTTTCTTCTTCAAGCAAAATCCTTCCAGAGGTCCGTGTGCTCAGAGAATCGATGTATGAGAATAGCTTATTGCTGTGAGCCTTGGGATGCCCTTTCCTAGTGCTCGTGTGTGAACCACTCATGGTGGGCACAGAGGAATGAAACCAGGGAGATGGGAGTCAGGGATCCTTGGAAACATGGAGGGCAGACACAGAAACAAACCCTGTTTTATTCAATATGTCTCCCAAGACAATCCAGAAGTCCTCATAGGGACAGGGTGAGAGAGCTGCCAGTACGGTCCTGGCAGCAGAAAATCCTTATTGGAGAAGCTGCCCCGCTTTGCTCTCCAAGTCTCTTCGTCCCTGGAAGCAGCAGTCTCAGCAAACTTTTTGGCACCATCAAAATGGTTTAGTTCAGGGATGATCAAAGGTTTGTGCAGCTCAGATTTGAGCCAGCGCCAGTGCCTAAGGATTGTAAAGCTCTGGGTAGAATGACTGCCTTGACCGAGAAAGTGTTAGAAACTGAAGAAAGAGGAAAAACAGCCTTCAGTCTTCTTGCACGTGAATGTAAAGTTTGTTAGGTGGGACTGTATCTTTGCATCTTCTTTTTTGCATTATGTAAGGTGGTTTGTATTCTTTACAGCTCCTTAAAATTCTACCTCTTTCAACAAAACTTAATTTTCCAAAGCGTTTTGTGGTAGATCAACCAGTATTGCACTAGCTGAATAATTATCTCCACACAATTAGTTCTAAATTTCATTAAATAAACAGAAACAAAAAGAACTTAATTCTCCAAGTGATAAAAATGTTTTCTCTTTCATTTTTAAATGCAAAAACATAAGAAAGACTCTTGGCTCATTTTATCACTTCCACAATATGTACTGGTCAAGGAAATTGATAGGAAAAGTAAATTCTCTCAAAATTTAAACCACTCATCTCAAAGGGTAAAATACAAGTAGAATACAAAGATGAAGCTTCAAAACAAAAAGCATAATCAATCTAGAACTATAATGCAAGCATAACTGGTTAATTCAGAAACATTTTTTATTAAGCTAGTATGTCATTTGTGATAATAAATGAAGTCCCACAGAAGAAAGTCATTGCATTACATTTAATTGCCAAAGTGGGCTGAATAAAATACCTTCTGTGTACTTGGTCATATGGAAAGCAAGAAACACCTTAATGAATGGTTAATGATGTATTTATTTCATGCCTTCTTTCCTCAGGATTACAGAAGTTAAGTGAAGATTTTTTTCTGTTTATTTATTTAATTTATCTCCTTTGCTAGTGCAGAGTTACTTCGTACAGTATATTGTCAGATACTTCATTCTGATTCGGTAATGAGACTCCCTTTATCCCAAAATCCATTATTTCTGCTGTAGTTCTTTCACAGCCCACAGCTCTCACTAGTTTTCTTAACTTGTTTCCATTTTTCCTGATTTCCCACTGATTCTGCTGTTTTGACGGGTCCAAGGATTTGCAATGGAAAAGCTTAAACTCCTCAAGAAGGTGAATACACAATCCTGTATGACAAGCTGCTATTTAAAAACCAGCTGTGGCATACACACAGGTATCAGTTCTGAAGCTTGGGGATTTTCACCTCTATGTGACACTATGATATTACATGTCTTGTCTCAACTATTAATAGCTCATCAACATTAGGAAAACAAAACTGCAAGGTAACAATATGGTGGTCAATGTTAGTTGTACACTAAACCTGTATGTTCAATAATAGGCTCTAAGTTAGCTGTTACAACTCAGGAAAGAAATTCTGCTGTCTTTGTGGATAATTCTCTATAAAACTTCAGTTTATTGCACTGCAGCAGTCAAAAACTGAAATCAAGCATTAGGAAGTGTAAGAAATGAGATAAAATTATGATAGGGAACATCATATGCCACTAAATTACTGCATTTTGGCAAGTGCTTGCTGCTCCAATTGGCTTCTCTTGAAAAGAGCACAAAACTCAGCAATGTGCAGAAAACACTGGTAAGTGTGATCAGAGGAGGGTCATAGCTCCTGGCAGAGTCTATTCAGCCTGGAAAAGAGATGATAGACTGTGTTTTTAAGGTGGTGCACTGTGGTAAAAATAATCAAGCATGCCTGAAAAGTGCTGAGCTCAGAACTGGCAATGAAACTCAAGGAGATGGTCCTGGAGTCATCACTGGTGGTCTCTGAAGTCAGCAGCTCAGTGTGCAGCATCGGTCAAAAAAGCCACAGTGCTAGGTATCATCAGGATGGATTTTGAGAAGAAGCCAGTGGGTATCATTTTGCCTCTAAAACATTGGTGAGCCCACAGGGGATCATAAAACAGAATCACAGAATAATTCAAGTTGACATCTCAAATACTGTGTTCAGCTCTGGTCTCCACATCTCAAGAAATATAACAGGGTTAGAAGAGGCACAGAAAAGGGTGGGAGAAGCCATCTGATGAGGGACTGAAACAGTCTGGACTCTTCATTTGGAGAAGCGATGACTAACTTGGAATAGGATCAAAGTTTATAAATTTAAGCTCATGTATAAAGTGAAAGCAGAGCTGCTTGTTACTCAGCAAAACCCACAACACTGGAACAAGGATGCACTTGATGAAACGGGTCTAAAAATACTCAAAGGACCAGAAAGGGATGTATCCATTGATGCTCATGATAAAAATGTTCTGGATACTGGAGGGGAATGGGCCATAGAAAATTGCCAGGCTCACCTGCTCTCCCTGAATATCACCTCCTTTTTTCACTGCTGAAGACAGAGCACCTTGCCAGATGGATACTGGATCTGACCTCATAGGGTATTTCTCATGTTCTGATGGTTCCCTGATCATAAATACCAGATCTGTGCATGGCTGGGTCACCTGGCAGTCATGCCGGCTTTGAATCAGGTATGGGTTCATTATCACATTTCTGTCAGAATGATCAAAGCACACAATACAAGCTTTTACCAGAATTATACTTAATCCAGCAAGAAGCCTGAATGTGAAAAAACTAATCTGTTCTTGGAACATGCTTGAACAGGAAGGCGACTTCAACCCCAAGTAGCATGGTCTCATGTGATCACCGTGTTCTTGAGAGGTACCTGGATTTACTGTATTGTCTAACTGCAGCTGAAGTGGTGTTTGGAAATGAGCTATAAAATAATGAGCGACATGGAGAGATTAATAGAGGAGTTTCTCAGTTTCAGTTCCCAGTCCACAAAACAGGAACACTCAATGATATTATCAGGCAACAAGTTTAAGCCACACGCTGTCCTCAAGCAACAACTCTAAGCCAAAAAGGACACCGAGATTTTCACACCCACCAAGATGCCTTGAAAAGGTTTAGATTTCAGAAAGACTGAGCAACAACTCTCTAGAAAAACAGGCCTATTTTAAGTATTTATGTGTTTACGCCCAGTTATTATTTAATAAGAACATAATTTGGTTTTCCTCTTTTTTCTCTCTTTTTCCACGCATAACTTTCCTGACTTCTGTCTATTACAGCCGAAAGCACAGGGCTCTGGATTGTTGTTCCCCCTTCTACTCCTCCCATCTCCCCAGTTAAAAGGTTTAATACGTGTTATTTTAGTTAGTAAACTTGCACATTATTCACAAGTCTTGCCTCCAGTCTTGTATGTACAGCTACTTCCTTGACATTTCCTCTTGGACGGACTTCAATCCTTGCTGAGAACATGTTACAGAGGCACAAGACCTCTTTTGTTCTGCACTTCCCACAAGACCATTTTCACACTGATCTTAACCTTGTCTGATGGGAACTGACCTATAGAGAGGATAGTCTGTTACCATGAGGCTGAATGTCTCTTTAAGGACACATCTTTGGAATTAAGTATTTGAACCCCAACAGAGCAGAGGATTCATTCTTGCCAAGATAGATAATTAAGTTCCCTGCTGTGATGAAGTACCCATAACATGCGAGGCATCAGTAGTTTTACCAAGTGATCAGCCAGGTTCAAAGTTGTGCATCCTTTCATTTCTTTTGGGTGACTTTTGGGACATGGCTGCCTCTGCAGGTCAGGCTCATTTGCTCTGCCTTGGTTCAACAAGGTACAAGCTTCCAGCCCAGCTGTCCAGAAGCTGCCCTGCCCTTCATCAGCACCAATCATACTCTTGTTTGACTTGAGCAATTGGGCAAAGCTCTGCTAGGAGAAGAAATAGTAATTAAATCAGGTATCCTGTATCTTAAAAAAGCCTGTGCAAAATCCCTATTTCTCCACTGAAACAGAAAATTAATTACTTTTTTTTTCATTCACCCTTCTGAAGTTCACAGTTAGGCCCAAGTTCTTATTCTGGCTTTTTATGGGGGTGCTTTTCTTCAATTTATCTTACTTTCTCTCATCTTCCTTCCATTTCTACTGCAAACAAGCCACCATAAAAATAATAATAACAGAAATCACCATCAGCACATGCCTGAGGTTTGGGTGATACTGTGCCTATGCCCCAGGCAGTTACTGTTGATTTAGCTTTCTAATTCCCCAAAAGGCTTAACAAGTTTTTCAGTGAAAAGCATGAATTTCGCTAAGGAAGGGTAGAGCAACATGTATAATAGTACGTCTAGTCCAGGTGGACTTGGCTGACAGCAGAACAGTGTGGTCTTTGGGACATGCCACACGACACTGCCACTTCAAAGCCCATTCACCAAAGTTGGGTTTTAAAACACTGTTTCCAGATGAAACTCTAAACACTATGAGCAGCTCACGAGCCGTCTCTAGTGGAGGGTTGTTCACAGCCTGATAAAATTTTTTAAAAAAAACAACAAACAACCCCCAAACAAAAAAATCTGAACAAACAAAAAACTCCAAAACATCCAACGCAATCTCTCTTTCAGGGTTGAATTCAGAAATTATTCATTACCAATACACAACAGTTTCACTACCATACCCTAAAATTTGCAACTGAATTGGCAGCTCTGCAGGAAAAAGGTTGTCAGGGAGAGACTGTCTTCTGCATCCCGAGTACCCACCAGTGGCTGATCAGTTTTGCTCACAAACATTCTGGCAGGCAACCAAACTTGCCTTGCAAAGGCTGAGAACCTCCCTGCCAGGCTACAAGCCACCTATGCCATCTGGATCCCAAACAGCTTTTTGCAAAGTGCACAAAACTTCCCATAAGACGTGAAACAAACCAGCAAGGATCTCTTTTCCTCAGCTGGAAACAGTGGCTCTATACTAGCATCCAATTAGTACTTAAGTAGCAAAAGCTGAGACAACTTTTTAGCAACTGCTCTGTCTTAATCAGGACCTTTTCTTTATTTTTTCTTTTTTTTTTTCTTTTTTCCTTTAGATGGTAACAAAACCTGCTCTTGATTAAAAGGTCTAAAGAAGAAAATAGAGATTATGTGTGTATTGACTGTTTCATTTTGTATAGGAAATGTTTTCAGACTTACAGATTTTAATATTCAAGGTTCAGTGTGCAAAGAGGTGTAAATCAGCCCCCAGACTTCATGGGATGCCTGCCTTGAGCTGCCTACACAGCTTTTTTAAGAGGAGGTTTAATGCTGAAAGACATGGACGTAAACATGTACACTGCTCCTCAGTCTGTGTACTTCCAGACTGGCAAGAGTTGGCATGGAGAAGTCCCACTGACTGTTTTATAACTAAGTGTAGTAACATCAAGAAGAATCTGTGGTGGTATCTCCTGTTCTCATTGCTAGGAAGGACCACATTGCTATGCTTCCAGCTGCAATTTCTGCTCATGTTTCCCAAAGTTTACTTTTCCAGAGCTATGGTGCAACAAGTAGGGCAGAAGCAGATTCCATATATGTGTCTATATACCCACACACTGAAATCAATGCATGTTTGCAGAGCACCTGGTACAATGAAGAGTCTTGTCCTAAGAACTACCTTTCCTTTTTACTATTAATCACTAATAAAGTGATGGCTGCTTGACAGAAGATATGTGCTGAATTACTGAAATCAGGCTATGTGATGTTTCCTACCTGTACGTCTTTGTACGCATAATTCCTTTTCCTGTTACCCTTTGCCTGTCTTTGCTAGTGAAACTAAAAGCTCTTTGGGACAAAGACTGTCTCTGCCTGTGCACATATCCTGGCCCAAACACAGTGGGGTCCTGGCCTCTACCTGCCATCACCTCAAGGGCAGTGAAAAATGTCACCAGAATAATTCTGGCTATTGCTGTGGCACCAGTAAATGCCCCCTGTGGGGCACAGTGTTCAGGGTTGGGATAACAGGCTTCAGGCAGGTGGCAGCCAAAACTGAAGCTGTCTTCAGCAGGTGGTTAACAGCGTCATATTGAAATTAGTGTAAAATATAGGGAGCTGTTTCTAGCTGTGGTGTTAACACAGGAAAGCAGCAGTAAACAGCGCTGCCAGCACCAACCATCCATCACAGATCGCAACACACATCACAAATCACTGCTTGGGGGGCTACGTTTCCATGAGGCTTGCTTCTTTTCTCTCCTCCCCTAGTAAATCTATCAATGGTAATATTTGTTGAATCCATTTTTTCCCGCTGTGCTCAGAGGCCAACTGTGCTTTGCATCTCCTGTTGCCGTCCAGCAGAAACACCCTGCCTGCCGGGCGGTGAGCATCAACCCGCCGGCCACAGCACCGTTGCCTTCATGCTGTTGTGCAAGGCGGCACAGGGCAGTGATCCCCCTGCCCGATGAACTGCTCAGTGCCACAGGAACCCCAGAAAGTGCTGGGGTTTTCACTTTATGAATCTGAGGCCAAACAGAAAACTCCCTTGTATTTACAAAGGGGGTGTTTCTCTGAGCTGCCTGATAAACCGAGGTGGACACTGTGCCCAGCACCAAGTTATAGGATGTTTAGGAATGTAAAGGAACAGAAAGCTTACATAGGGGGAGGTTTTCAATAGTCAATGTATTAATAAATTAGTCAATCCCTCTTCTCTCGTAAAAAAGCAGACTAGTCCTGGGCTAAGCCAGGTCTCCAGTGGAAGGGGAGAGACAAGAAGAAAGTCAAGATATTGAGTCTATTTCCAGGTTCACTCCTGCCACATCCATAAAGCTATGTAGCTTTCAGTGGCCTGTTCAGTTAATGGATTTCAAACATTTACCTGTCCTACAGGAAGAGCATAAGGAGGTTTCAGTGTTGTTTGAGAAGTGCTCTAATCAAAAGTACAATATTTATAGAGATGGGCCAGTACATCTAAGGAAAGACTCCCTTGAGCAAAATGGTTCCTCACAACTACTATAGGCACTTAGCGATCTGCATGTTTTGTTTTGGGTTTCTCTAATGGGTGCAGAATATTGTTCTCACTCATCTTTGAAACCCTGAGGGACCCGGTGCCTTTTGTTCCATGGGTTCTAGACTGAGCCAAGTGGTCCCAAACTGGGCACATTGCTGACAAATGTAAGCAGCTACAAATAGGAGTTAATTCTTGGTTTTGTATGTCAGTTAGAACCTGAATCACAAATTGTCTGCTGCTGGGGAGTCCTCAAAGCACTGGAACAACATTATTTAAGAGAACAAGATACTTGGTTAGAAAAACTAAGAAGCTTAAATAGGCCACCTCCTCAGCAGGTATAAATCAGCGTGTTATCTCAGTGACAGGGTGGCCCTAGAAGTGAGATTACTGTAATTTTTGAGGGAGGAATCCACGTGTTAAAAACTAGACAGAGGTATCCACCTAACGATCCAGCTGAAAATGAATAAAGACATTTGATGGAGCCTAGTATAAAAAGCAGGATTTGAGTTTTGTAAGTGATGCTGCCAAAAGCTGATTGTGGGCCAAGAGAAATGCAGGTATGGAAGCATCTGTATGGGACCATAGCAGGAGCATTTTGCCGATGCTTCCTGCAGCTTCAGCAAGTGCGTTGCAGGGCAGTCAGCCAGGGATGGAGAGCTAGAGCTTGCTGACTGCGGCAAGTTCTGGCTGGTGCGGGGCAACGTTGTTGGGTTACCCTCAGTGAGTGCATTTCTTACTGAATATTGAACTGATAGATACCTTGGTGTAAAGGAAAATATTTCAAATTTGAAAAACAAAATAAATGCTTTGTGGAAGTGAAATATAACATTCAGTGCCCTACCCCGGGGGACCTTGGCTTTGTGATAACATCTCTAACTCCATCTTTTTGCACTTGCTTTACTAGAAAGTTTTATTTTAGGAAGAGAAAAACATACTGAAGTGCAGAGGGGGTGGTATTCGGGAGCCCTGAATTGTAACCCCAACTTTGCCTAAAGGCAGCCCAGCAGCTGCTGGCAGGTCTCTGAGCCCCTGCTTCCCCTCCCGCCTACCTGCTTGGGCAGCGAGTGCTGCAGAGTGACTCAGGCAGCCCAAAGCAGCTCAGACCTTTGCTAATGCCTTTGATTCTACTTTTGCAATGTCATAAAAACTTACTGAATCTATTGAAGTAATGAAGCATCAGTGACAGGCTTGGGTCTGTGCTGGTGTGCAAAAGAAAGCTGCTCAGCCAGCAAGGCAGAGAGAAGCCTCATTGCCAGGTCAGCCAGGAGAGGTCTATAATCAGACTATAATCAGTGCTGATACCTCACTTAGTGCCCTGTGGGTATAAAAACAAGCCTGGGTCTCCGTCCTGGACTGGGACTGTTCCTGGCCAAGCTTTCTTCCCGTGAAGTCAGGCAGACAAGTATCCCTTACCAAGCCATTTCTCACAGACAGTGGTTTAACCCTTCACAGGCAATGCTGGGTTTCAGCGTTCAAGCCCGTGTTTTGCAGCTCAGCTGTGCATCCTACTTCTCCCTGAGGGACTTGTTATTTTCCAGTACTCCAAACACACTTAATCTTCAATTTTCCAAAGACTGTTGGCAAGATTTGTCAGCAAATTACTGTGGAGTTAGAAGAGGACAGGAATAACAAGTCCCATCTGGGTGGACTTAGCACACAATAATAAGCAAGGTTTGGATATGGTTGTAGGATCAGTCCCAAGTCAGAACTTAGTCTCTTGTCAAGGCATGAATTAAGCCACAGTGGTTTAAATCCTCTCCCTCCTTTCCCCATATATGGGGCTGCCTGGTCCATGGTTATCAAACATCCTTAGAGCTGCCCTATTTTGTACCAAACACTGTCGGTCCCAAAGGCAGAGTCGTGAGCAATCCCATGCTCTGATGGGGAAATGAGGCTTTGCCTTCTGCTCAGTACAGCTATTAGGACTCATGGTCCAAAACTACAGCCCACCAATATGATCCCCAAACCGCTGGCTGGTTCATGACTCTCCAGTGATGATGTAAAATATTCTGTGAATGCCAATTAAGCAGTGACATTTGCAAAGATGCTTCTGTTTTATCAGCACGTTGTTTGTAATGGAGCATAACTGTTGGCTGTTCAGCAGGGAAGTATTAATCCCAAATGAATCCTTTCTGGTATAAGAACAAAACCAGATTGTTTGCTGTGGGTGGGAAATGCTTGGCATCTGAACTCATCACATACACGGTGAGATTCTCTACCAAGTAGACATGAAGTTTAAACACTGTTCAGGAGGCCAAGCAGGTTGGTTTCCATAAACAAAAAGATGTCTGAGCACAAAGCAGCTCAGAATTCACTCCACCTGGCAGAGAGCCTTTTTTTTACTCCAGCTTGAGAAAGGTTATAGCTCACCTTACCAAGACAAGTACAGAGGTCCAGCAGCAAGAGACCTGTTGGGCACATGCAAGGACCCTGATGGGCAAATGTGGAGGATATGGGATGTAGGTTGCCCTCCCAGAGTTTTACTGAAAGCTACCACCAATTCTTGAGTACACAATATAGCTCTTTATTTACAGCTGCCTATGTATGAGATTAAAATCATCATTTTTGCATTGCTTATGTGCTGACAACACTTTTTCACTTCCTGTGTCCCCATGATCCTATATCACCAACATTGGATCTCTTTCCTTTTTAAATCTGTCCTTCCATCATAAATCTGTTCTTATTGTGCTTACTTCAGTTCCAGTCTGAGTAAGTAACAAGACAGTATCTGACCAATGTAAAAAATGCTCCTGGATGAAGAGGCTGGTAGCAGGCATTTTTGACATCTCTTGAAACAGGATGAATATCCCACTTCTCTTAAAGTCGTAAGAATTCATTTATTTCTGGCTCAGTGGGGCTGTGAAATGCTAGAGCTTAACAGTCATATATTCCAGAATAACCTCCTGTTCTGCAAAACTTTCAAATTAATCTTCAGTATGATTTTAGAGGATTATCTTCGTCACAGACTTATACCTTTTGAAAGCCAGAGAACAGATGCTGCCTTCAGCTTTTCTATAGATATCAAGTTTAAACTGAGCATTTTATGTAATAGCTGGTACAGTAATGGTGTCCAGGTTCAGACAGCAATCATTGCAGGGTGATTTGATTTTCACTCTGGATAGCCTGTACCCTGCCAGGCCAAATGAACTTCTTCCTTCCCCAGTCCTGAACTTGTCATGAGAGAGAGAAAAAATACTTGAGCAATTATTTGTAGAGTATTAGGCTATTGCCCAAGCCAAATCCCAGGGAGCTTCCAAGGCTACAAGTAGGACATGGGGCTGCTGCCACTCAGCACCAGTTGACCTGCTGGAGGTGCTGATCAGGGAGGTAGCAATGGCCAGCCACAAGTACATGTGCTTCTCACTGATGCTGCCAAACAGCTTTAAACTGGACTGGAAATCAGTCTCCACTGGTGCTGCAGCAATTCAGTGTCCATTTGCTACCAGAAAATCCAAACTTGTAAAAAGAAAGCGTGCAACCAGCCCAGACTTGCCACAAGATCACCCCTTCATTCAAAGCCAGCTGTATCTTGCAGAGGAAAGGGCCTGAAAGTTTCCCAGACAAACCTCTCCTCTCTCCACTTTGGTCATAGCCATCAATATAAGATCATCCATCAATATTGCTCCTTTACTGCTGTTGGAGGGAAGCTGTTCAAACAAAGGCTGTATAAAATGACTAGAGTACTACTAGTGTCTAAAACAAACATCTTTATGTCTCAATATTTGCTTCCCATCAACGTCCCCAAGAGCATCCTGCCTCCACAGGGCGCAACTCAAGTTTGCTGTTCTGGGGTATGATTCATGCTTTGTCAATAATAAGCACATTTGGTTGAACCAGTTACTGCAGTATTTTTCAAGGTGTTTAGAAGCAGCCAAGCTCCAGCAATTGCCACAAGCATTGTTAGTATCAGAGATGGAAACGACTTGTTAAAAATATCTGTCTGCATAGTCTGGCAAGGAGCCTGTCTCCAAAAAAAAAAAAAAATTGGAATGAACCTCCTTGCAAAGGATCAGGTCTGTAACCCTTGTGCTTCAAATTTAATTCATATTTTACCAGGACTATTTAATAAAGAAGAAAGCAAACAAACAAGAAATAAGATACAGATTATTATATGAAGAAAGATTGTGGGAGGAATTATTAATATGCCCCCTTTTGTATAAACATACAGACAAATAATTAATCTTCTATTCATAGAATCATAGACTGGTTTGGGTTGGAAGGGACCTTTGAAGATTATCTACTCCAACCTACCTGCCAGAGCTGGACACAGTGGTGGCAGGGGGCACCAGGTGGTGTCTTTCCAGAGCAGAGCAGAGGGAGGACATCATGTCCCTTGAGCTGCTAGCCACGCTTCTTTTTATGCAGCCCAGAATATGATTGGTTTTCTGCACTGCACTGCTTGTGTCCAGTTTTTTGTCCACCAGTAACCCCAAGTCCTTTTCTGCAGGGCTGCTCACAATCCATTCATCCCCCAGCCTGTATTGATACCGGGGGTTGCCTCAACCAGGTGCAGGACCTTGCACTTGGCCTTGTTGAATTTCATGAGGTTCACACGGGCCCACTCCTCAGGCCTGTCAAGGTCCCTCTGGATGGCATCCTTTCCCACTAGCGAATCAATTCAGCCTTGTGTCATCTGCAAACTTGCTGAGGGTATTCATATTACTGAAGAAGGAAAGCAATACATTGCTGAAGTCATTTGCCATATCCACTATTTCAAAAACATTTTTCCCTAGCACAATTGATTCACTTTTCCTAGTGCTGTAGTCCCTAACAGAGCTGCTGAGCTCTAGTGAGTAGGACTATTGCCCCAAACTTGAAATAAAAGTCATCCACTATATTAACCATTGCTGAGGTCAAGGAAGGGAGGGCCCCACTGCATATTCACAGGCAGGATCTCCCCTAGCAGACCAGTGGAAACAGACAGGCTCTTCCAGACAGCATTTAACAGCAAAGGCTTATCTGGTATTATGTGAATTGTTTTCAGCAGAAATACTTCCCTCAATGACAACAGGCAGCCTATATAATACCTATCAGAAAAATCCCATCCAGCCTCCTATTGCCTTTCTACTGTGATGAGCCCTTTTTAGAAGACATTTCCTTTTGTTTCTTTTAAATGTATTCCTCAGTAATGCAGCAGAAAAATCTGTCTGATAATAACTCGAAATCCTGTCTTCTGAGGATTTCAGAGAGCTTTGCAAGGGCAAGCATTTTTAAAGATGGTAAAATCAAGGAACAGAGAAGTTAATGGTCCTACAGAGGCTAGGCTATAAGTCATAGCTTGCAGTTCCTATCATGCTTGCCCAAAAGGCAGGATTATTTGGGACATAGTTAAGGCATGTGAAAAAAGGTGAGAAGTGAAAGCTGACATTGGCTTTAGAAAGGGTTACTTATTTTCGTCAAAAGCAATGCATTATAGAAAGTAAGTCTCTTTTTTATCTTCTGTAATTCCCTGCCACCGACAAATCCGCAGTACAAATTAACATTAGCTGGATCAATGTGAGACACTGTGAAAGAGGCAATACAGCCGTTTGCTCTCAGTGGAGAGACATCCTCCTACAACATCTCTGTCTTGGAGGAAGCCACAAAGTGCAGCAGACTTTTTGACCCCTTTGTCTTCAGCAGGGACACACCAAAGCCTGGTAGTTTTCCATCTGTGGAGTCCATTATAAGGGACACGCCTCTTTTTTTTTTCTACCAGGGCAGTGTTTCTCATAGTGTTGGCTAAACCTGTCATTTTAGAGCTAGCCACAGCCCTGAGCTACAGCTTGGAAGAGATACGGCCAATGAGAACAGGGTTCAGACACAACTGAGTTGCCTTGTATCAGTACAGATCATTAACTGCAGGAAATGCCATGTAATTGCACTTAACATAAATGCCTGTTGTTGCAGGCTAAATTTAATCCAATTATCTCCTCTTTTCTAAGAGTATAAAAGGCCTGAGTTACTGCCTGCGATCAGGCACAGCGTGCGTGTCTCACCTTCAGTCTGCATGCACAGGTTGGATAATGGTTCTTCCAGGCTTTTTGCACGGCTCCAGCCTGCACAGCCAGAAACACAAAATTTTAAGATACCCATTGTTACAGAAAAGATTGTGTTCTTCAGAAATTCTATAAAATGCACAGAAAATCCACCTCATCTCCTCAGGAGGCAGTAAGAGTAAAGAGCTAGAGGAAAAATACACTTTGCTTCAATTTTCATATTTGAAAAGGTGCAGCTTAAAAAATTAAAAAAAAAAAAAACCCAGGAAACAAGAGTTCCAGGGTGACTTTCACATAAAAATGAAGTAGGCAATGTGGATCAAGACTGAAAAAGAAATTTAGGACAGGTGCTCAGTTAGTGTGAACCAGCACAGTCCCTCTGACAGTTTCCTCACTTACACAGGCTGGATCCAGCTCAGCCACCTGGCCAGCATTTTCATCAGAAAGCAAAAGACCCCATAAAGTCACAATATGGGTTTTATTTGAGTGTGATCTGTTGCCACACATCTAGATGTCAGTGACAGATTAATCTCATCTAACTTCAGACATCTAGAAGTAAGCTGCTACATCCCAGCCAGTCATCCCATGCAATCCAAATCAAGTAGACATCAGAAATACATCCAAATGAATGGCACCAGAAGTGTTCATTTCTCCCCATCAGCTGGGAAGGGAGTCTAGACACCTGAGACATCTACATTCATCCAGATTAATACCACTCCTGTGTGGTAAGCCTGAGCAAGAGGGTGTAAAAACAACAGAAAAAGATATATCAAATTTTCTTAATGAGGCCCAGAGAGATTTCAGATACAGAGAGATTGTGTTGAGGGTTTTGAGGAAAAAGAAAAAAAACGGTTTTGTAAAATCCAGGGGATTTAACTTGAGAAGCCCAAATGCAATCATTTCCCTGCCTTTGCACTGACCCTCCCATGGAGCACAGCTCATCTTTTTATGAACATGAGCAGTTAACTCTACTTCAGGACTCCACACAAGTAACATGATGTCAGCATTTCTCTGGGTCGGTGAAGGGGAGACAGCAGTGTGAGTTCTTGCCCACTCATCATTGGAGTCAGCAAATCTCCCCACTCCAAAGTGAGATTATCCATCACCCTGTCCTGATGGAGGAGTAAGTGACTCTGCAAAGCCGTCTGTGCCATCAGTGCTTTGGTCCTCAAATGCTGCCTTGTGGTGCCTCTTCAAAGCCCTGTTGGGCCATTATGGGCACCCTTTGAGGACTGGTGTTCAAAAAACGTGTAGATGTGGCACTGTGGGACATGGTTTAGTAGTCGTGGTGTTGGTGGGTCGACAGTTGGACTAGATGATCTCAGAGGCCTTTTCCAACCTTAATGATTCTATGATTTTATGGTTCTATAAAAAGGGCTGAGTTGTATCCTATGAGTTGCAAGCTTTCTACAGGAATGGAGATGCTTACAGTCCTGGTCCCCATTGAATGTATTTATTTGATGGGCATGTAATAAGGTAAACATTGGTACAAGTAACATAAAATATAACAGAAAGGGATGATGGGGAAAAGCTGCATCAGAACCAGTTCAGCAAAACTTCCTCGACGTATGCGCAGCACATGTGCATCGCAGGCAGGACCTAAGGCTGGTGTTACACACAGGAGTCAATGCATGTTTTTCCAAGTCCCATACCAAGACGTCACCATGAGTCACCTTTCTTATCCATGCAGCTCATTTTAGTCAGGTGAAGTTATTCACTGATACCATTAGCAGGTTTAGGAGCAAGACCTAAATGCCAGCCTCCCAGATCTTTTACAGTAGCTTTGTAATCAACAATAAAAAGGCAATAAAAAGAAAACAATTAGCAATAAAGAAGTAACAAGGAGTCAGGAAGAAAAGGAATTACTTGATTCAAAAAGCAGTGGTTTCGGTATTGGCAGGGAATGTCCCAGATCTTCACTGCATCAGGTGTGCAGTGAAGTGTGTGCATCATGTTGCTGATTGTCATGGCAGACCACAGATAATTTCCTACATTCCTCAGGGGAAAGGGAACTGGAGGAGATCCCCTTCTCCCAGGATTACTTTCTCCATTCACAGAGCATGAAACCAGGACCTTGTTGCCCTGGACTTCCCAGGTCACTTGCTGGAGGCATAGTCTTGTTCTCCAGTGCCTGACCCATGAAAATGCCAGGAAAAAGGATTCAAAGCATGTAACAAGGAAGGAGGAAGAAGGCTTCATTTTATGCACCCTTGAGGCAAAAAGTGTTCTTGGGTACTTTCTCAAGATGCTTTAAAGTACCATTGATTTTTTTGTTTGTTTGTTCCTCAGTGAAGAGCACTTTCTGGGCCTCGTAAGCCACCACACTTTATCTAGGTGCAAAACCAGCAGCAGGAGGTTTCCAATTGTGTTTACAGGCTTAACACCAGGAGCTACTTCTACACAGACAGGTCATACAACCCTCAAGCTGGATTTTGCTTTTCCCAGCAAGCAAAAATTGTGTCCATAGCTCACAGATTGCTATGAATTAAGGGCATCTTGAGCAACAGCCCAATACTCCGAGCTCTAAATCTGAACACTCAATTTTTTCATGCACTAGTACTTTTACACATGAGAGCTGGTGATGTGCTGCCTTGAGCCAAACTGCAGGCACTGATTGCATCCAAATCCCATGCTTGGACATAGACAACCAAGTCAGGAGAGGTCAGCCTGTGACACTGAGCAATGGAGCCTCAAGACACCAAATGCCATCATGATCCAGCTAAACAAACCAGTGACCCAGAGCACCAGCAGATGTTCATGTCATGCTCACACACAAGGAGTAGATTGTGCCATTCAGCACAGGGTTGACAAAAGCAAAATACACCCAGGGAGCTTGTGAACAGATTCTCCCCCCTGCCTTTCCCTCAGCAGTGGTGCAGATGATAGTCCATAGCACAGGGCAGATAAAAGAGGGATTACAATTCCATAAGCACTCACAGAGAAACCCAAATCCTCCTCCAAAGTAGTGCCAGCATAAGTCAAATGCTTCTTGTAGCCACCCAGAACTTGCCAAAGGGTGGCCCCACTCCTTTCTTGCTGCATGTTGTGTGGTATTTCCTACAAACTCCCTCTGCTTGCCTCAGCCCAAAGCTGCCTTGCAATGTGAGTTTCCTTCCAGTGCTGTGCAGAAGACAGCTGCACGTCAGCTGCCTCAAAGTATTCAGACTATGGGGTGGCAAAGAGACACACATGAGTGGGAACAACTGTGCTTTGTTTTCAATTGTAAAATTAGTTTTGGTCTCATTTATAGTAATTGTGCAATTTTTTTAAAATCAGTCATTTATACCTTAATAAATAGCTGAAGCTGTATCATTTATTTTTAGTGGATCAAATCCTGCTGTTAGGTATGCTGATGTCAACACTGGAGCAATTATTTATTTCTCTAGCGCTACCCCGGAACAGCATCTGAGATAAATTCAGAATCAATAAGCACAATGTCAGCTCTGATATTACTCACATTTCCTTACTACCCATAACCCAGAACACTACTGGGTTCACTTCTGAAGTTACAGTAGCAGTACATAAGAAAAAAAGACCACAAAGTGAATGAAATACCAAATACTTCCGCATACTCAGAGTAAAAATCTATTTATGTCAGAATAAGCAATCTAAGCAAAGGACCCACAAGAAATTGGTATCAGTATTTTTTAGATTGGATTCATGTTATTGTGCTATTTCACATTTTCCTGTGAACGATTCAAATTCTCAAGTGCTTGAGCACTGCTTACTTACTGCTTGTTTACAATATTTTGCATTGTTGTGACTATGGTTTCTTAAAAATCAACTACATCAACTGAAATGAGATGTATCTAATCCATGAAAAATAAAACATTACCACTTTCCAACGCTAATAAATTGATTAGAGACAATTTTAAAAACCCTGAATCTGAGAACTCTCTGGTGCAGAAACTAATCCAACATCACAGGCATCTGATGGAGATTTCTCTTGTATTCAGGATCAGACCCACAGAAGAGTCAATAACTCGGGCTCCAAAACCATGTAGCTCTCTCAGCAGAACAAATCCATTTCAGCAGTTGGAACAGAAAAGTTGATTTAAATCTTACCAGAGCTAATGCTAGGTTAGTTTTAAGTACATTTTCTTAAACTGTTTCAATGAAGGAAGCAAACTATTGAAACAAATCATGGTTTTCTCTTCACACACAAAACCTTGTGCAGTTGTCTTAGAATTTAGAGCAGGCACAAATTAAAAATTTTCACCACACTAAATTTATTTCATTTACTATTTATTTATTATTTCTATAAATTAATTTATGGTAAATTCTCAGGCAAATCTTCTAAGCACTTTGGCCAAGCTTTGTTGTCAGTTCTACATCTCTGAGTCTGTAGAGACACTACAAAATCCATTAAAAAGTTCTGGATTTCGTCTACTACAGCCAGGGAAAAATTTGTTTGTTAGTATCACATTCAGCTCAACTGCAAAAGAAGGTAGAAACAAGAAAATACACTATAAGCAGGACATCCTATTTAAATCATCTCATTGTAAACTGAAATAAATACAGAAACATCAAATAAACACGGGTATATGCATACATATATACTCATATGTACAAACACCCATAGATCACTCTGTTCTCTTTCAGCAAAAAGCCAGTATACTTTCCTTATGAAAAACAAGCACTTCACAAAGTAGAGCTAGTCCTCAGCTCATTAATTGGATTGATTTCAGGAAAATAAGATTATTTCCAGCTGCTGCACCTGAGCATTAAAAGATTTAAGTGCCAAATTTTGCCTTTAGATGCATCCTATTAAAGTCAGAAGAAGTTCTGACTGGGCAAGTGGAGCATACATGCATTTACCTAAGAAACATGGCATGCTGTTTCTACATACTTCTTCAAGGCAGAACCACAAAACTGCAGGGTGAGATACCAGGTATGTCAGACCACTTGATGTGGCCATAGAAACCACTGTCATATCTTCAAGCCCCAAAGCCCCAACCTGGGGCACTCCAGCTGATTTCTGTTCTTCTACTTGCACTGCTAGGTTGATGCACACCAAATGCAAACCAGGGCAATCCTGAAGACACTACACTTCCAAAAAACTGTGGACAGGAAAAGAAAAACCTAAACACACAAGAAAATATGCTTGCCAGAAACATTCATCTTCTCCCATTTGCAGTTCAGTAGAATTAATGATCTTTCCTTAAAGACTTTTAAAGTATGAAAATAACAAATACAAAACTTTCTGACATAAATGAAACCCTCATGCAAGCACCTCAATGTTAAAATTCCAAGTCTCTAAGTATTTCTAAACCTCATTTTTCTCACTGCAGAATGTCTTATATTTTCACTGCCAAAATAAAAGAAAAATAGAAGAGACATTACCTTGGCTTTTTTTCCTCCATCTCCTATGCTTTCCTGTTGTCTGGTGTCAAAATGACCTTCAGCAACTCATCCAGCACCTGCAAGACACACCACTCTTCTTCCCTTGGCTTCTGTAGGGTTTTTGCCTGTGTTTATGGTTAACCCACCAAGATATCCGCCACAGTAGGGTGAGGCTGTTTCAATATTTAATTATGTTTGTTACTCATTCTAGATAAGGTTTGCCAAAGCACTGAAGTGTACAAGTGTAGTTAGCGACTTAGTGAAGTCTTGCAAAACTGTGGTTTTGGCTCATAGTGCTCCTTTACAGAGACATTTTTCCCTCCTCCTGTCATGGGTGGGTCCCACCCCACTACAGTCAGGTGGAACCAGCTTATGCCTCAGCCAGCATTTTGCCTCATAAAATGGAAACACAACAGAAACAGAACAGCCTGACGTTCTGGGGTGCAATGATGCCAAAATGGGATATGCTTTCCTTTCACAGGGCTTCACGCAGTTCAGGTACTTGCGGCACTAACACATTTTACTCCTTGTCCACATACACTGACCCTCTCTCCAGACTTGCCAGTCCAGGCTACTCTCCCCAATGTAAAAATATTCCAATGAGATCAATGGGAGTTTCACCAAGATATTGGAGACTGGTGGAGTGGATAGGCACGAGAAAAAGCTTGGGAGTTTAGTTCCCTCCAGGGTTCAGACATATTGCTCCCTGGAAAAAGCTGCTCAGTGAGGTTGTACAGTCTCTGTCCTTGCAGGTTTTCAATACCTTGGTGGACAAAGCCTTGAGTAACCTGGTCTGTGCTCATGGCTGGACCTGCTGGGAGCAGAAGGTTGGACTAGAGACTGCCCAAGGGCCCTTCCAGACTGATTTCTCCTGTGATCCTATCCTACCATCCTATATCCTGATACTGGTAATGGTGTGTGCAGGTATATCAGGATTTACAGCATAGGTTGAGGAAGAAATCTGCTCCCTGTAGTGATGTTGATGTTGCTATGACTGCACAAGTCACACATCCTCTCTGAGCTACAGTTTATGCAGCTGCAATATGGGAATGATTCCAGTTCCTTATTTCCCTGGGGTGTTTGCAAGCATAGTATAAAAGTTTCAAATTTTTCATACAGCAAATGAAGATCTATGGTGTCACAGCAATACAGCAAATGCAACATTTCCATTAGTCTTTGGAGCAATACCAATGTAAACTTTGGGACAAAGCACAGACATACTTTAGGCAATGTCTTGCTTAACTTAATTAAACTAACTGAACATCAACCTGCTGACCAAATACAGAGGGTGTTAACTAGCTGATCATTTCATCTCTCATATAAAAAACACATATATGCTTCACTGTGCAAAAGTAAACCTGTTTCATGTATTAAAAAATGCCATTCACACAAGAGGATAAACAAACTGCTGCAATTAATACAATTAGCACAAAAAGAGGAGGCCTGGATCACGGTGCAGAACATTGCATATGCAGCCATTTTGCTACTCAGTTCAGTAGCTTTGCAATTCATGTTCAAGTGTTGCCAAAGAGTTGTGCTGAGGAGCAAATGGGCAAGAAAAGAAAAGCCTGATCTCTTGGCAAAAGGCATGTCTTACATCATGAAGGAGTCTTTCCAAGCAGAAACTAACTGCTCACCATCTTAGTTAAAAGCAGGTTGTGTCAGAGGGCCACATGAAAGGGCATCAATATTTCTTAGGAATTTTTATTTTATTTTATTTTATAGGGTTTATGGCTGGTTTAGCACTTGCCTAGTCAACACAGATACTCTAGGTGCTAAGGAAAACACACAAGGACACGGTTTAGACATTTATCATTGGTGGCGTTTCACACAGTAATCTGAGCCAATTTAACAGCTCACTGCTGCTGAGAAGGGATGGGGACATCACTCCCCCTTACCAATCCCTTCTTCTGCTCTCAGTCATGTTCCTGATCCCGGCACCAACTGTAGCAACACTGCTCTGAGCCAGTTTAACTCACTAATCCACCAGAAACAAGTGGACAATTTGGAACTATCTTGCAGGAGGAACCAGGGAGTCTGGAGCCAGGAGGAAAGTAGGAAGAGCCATCGTGCAGCAGGGAGCAGGATAAAGGACAGGAGGGAAAGTGAAGCCATCAGGTTGGCTCAGATGCTGATGAAACTACAATCTGAAGCACTTGTTATAGATTCACAGGTTCCCCACAATGCCTATGAAGGTACCAGGTGAGCTGTTTCTTCCTTCCTTCACCCAAAGATAAGTTTATCCTGATAAAGTAGTTCTAGCAGATGTCTGAGGTAGGACTCTAGGTATGTCTAGGTGGGTGCTCATCAGGACAACAACTGGAAACAGGAGAGGACCCAGGTTCAGGAATAAGGATGCAAAGGGAGAAATTATGCCTCAACAGGGGTAATCAGAGCCATTTATGATGCTTAAGGACATCCCACTTGGTCTCCCTTCACTGCTCCAGAAGTGTGTGGGTGTCCTATGGATCCTGTGCTAAACCTGCCAGCTCTTGTGGGTGATTGAGCTCCCTAGAATCTCTAATGGCACTAGATGCCTGTGTTTATACAGTTCCCATTTTGCATTTGATACAGCAGATTAGGGGGATTGAGTACGACACACTAATTTTCAGTAGGTAATGCTGCAGGGCTGAGTTCTGAAAACTGATTTGAATACAATAAAAGATGGAAACTCGATTTTTTTTGGAAAGTCATTCCAAGCTATTCTTAGTCAGTCCAGCTCCCACATTGAAGAGGCTTTGCCTTTCACAGTGCTGGGCTCTTTCACTTCCTAATTATTTGGGGCATTTTTCTGGAGCACTGTGAGCTCAGTGGATATTACAGCCACCACTGATCATTATGTTACAGAACTGATGTAGTTTCCTTCACATTTAGGATACTGACCCATCTCAAGGAGGGAGAATCATCTCACATGGCGCCAGACATCCATCAGGGTCCAACTGCCCTTGATTCACCACTCCAGGGAGCTTCCTAATGTACTTGTCCAGAGGAGGCCAGCAGAGCTGTGCCTCACTGTCCTGCACAGGCTAGAAAGGGGCTTTATGAGATTAAGTTACATTAGTCTCACCCTAGGTATTTTTATTTCTCTAGTTCCCTGGAAGAAGTCAGTCTCCTGGCTCTGCAGGAGACCACTGAAGGCTTTATTGCACAGGAGGCCCAAGGGAGTTAATCGGAATTAACTTTTAAAGTGGACAAGCTCAACTGCGTTAATCTCGGTGTAGAGACACATGCTCACAATTACTGTGACAGTAATTTGATTTGGTTCCCTTAAGTTTGGAAGTGAAATAAATGAAAGTGAAATGAGGGACACTTCAGTGCCCCGGAGGAGATCACCCAGGAGTTCAATGAGGTCTGTCTGATCCGCTTGAACACCCCAGGGACAGAGGAGGCTGCAAAATACTAACTGTGAGCTGAAAAGCAGTGACTGTGGTGATGGTCTGATGGTCTGTTGTCTGCAGGGAGGAAAGGAAGAGGAAAAGTGTGACTATACCAGCAAGAGAAAAAGTGTGTCAATACCTGGCTTTCACTCTGCTGATATCTTAGGGTTAATACATACTTATAGAAATGGTGGGGTATTTTTATAGTATAAACAGACTTTTATAGTAAAAATAGTCAATAACAATTGACACTATTGGAAATTCACGGTGGAGATCCTGCTGCCCTCCGACAGTGGGATTTGGTTTGGTATCAATTGACACCAATAACTCAAGAGCAACACATGAACATTTGTTTTCAAAACAGCTACTTGATGATTAAACATGGAAAACATTGTGTGTTTCTACAGGGGTGAAAAAAGGCAGAAGCAGGTCTGTCTGACCCCATCTCCAGTGGTGTATTTCTGATTGTAGTGAGCTCTCTGGCTGAGGGATTACGTGAGCCCGGGCACTTTCCTGCTTCCCGGGCAGGTGACTTCTAGAAGCCGCTGTGACTCACAAATGTTTACCCACCAATATTTCCTCAATCCCTGACAAGGCAAGTTGACTAGGCAGTTTAGATGAGAGTAGCCAAAAGGTGCGGCTAGCTTTCGTTATATGGTTATCATTATTAGTTTGAACAGTGTCATTATGCTCACAAGGGAGGGTTTGAGTAACGTAATGTAGTGCGTTGAAATGCCAAAGAGAAGCACGGTCCAGGTAAAGCACATTGATGGACAGAAATGGGAAAACAAGCAATGAGGAAAAGGGCTCCACCCAAGCAGATGCAAAGCTGGCAGAGGTTCTTATAAGCTTCAGAAGGAAGGGGGAAAGACAGACAAATGGAGCAGGTTATTGTGAAAATTCACCTGGGGATTTCTTTACAAGGACATTATATTTATGCAGTGATCATGCCTAAGAGTCCCTTTTGTGGACAAAGCATCCATCATTTCTTCGTTTTGTGAGAAAAAGTATTATGCCACTCTATACACCTAGTTTTAATATTCTGTGCAGTCTTATCTTCTGTGCAGTCCTCCCACAAGAAGACAGTAGAAACTGGCAGGGAACAGAAGAGAGTGACTGAGGTGACCAAGGGCATGGAGCAGCTCCCAGACAAGTTACAGCCTAGAAATTAGGACACTGACGCTTGGAAAAGATAAATGGGTGGGATACATTAGGGCCTCTAAAATCATTAGTGGAATGGCAAAGATCAGCAGGAAACACTTGTTCACAGTCTCTCTCTCTAGAAGCATTTTGATAAGATATATAACTACAGTGTTTAACAGATAAGGCAGTTCAGCTGTTGCTACTTAGAGCAGGAACATGTAATGGCTGATACACCAGAACAAATTCAGGGTAAAACTACTCCATTCAGAGCACAGAGGGCAAGGTTCTCAAATACAGTAGGGTTTTAAAGCAAAGGTTTTTTTAAATTCACAATTAATAGGTCATTATCTTTGGTCATCTTTCCATGCATGGAAATGGAAGAAGAGTTCTCATGTAAATTAACTACAACCTGCCATAAAAGTTTCATGCCCCTTTCTCTCTGCTTTCTGAACAGGAACCTCCCAAGGCACACATATCACATTTTATGCTGCCTAACTGAACCTGGTGGGGAGTCTGGAGCATACCAGAGAGGCTGCAGCTCATCTCTGTCCTGCCACAGCCTGGGCAAAGCATAAGTCTGGGCCACCCTCTCCAGGAAACGTTGTGCTAGAAGTTGTCCGGGCATGAGGTCTCCTGGAGGTCCAAGCCTTCCAGAGGAAGGCAGGTGGCCCTGCTTCTTTTCTCTAAATTAGTTAGTAGAGGTAGCAGCAGTTATGTCAAGAGGAGTATCTGCTGTGAAATGATGGCAAGGCACACTCCTGAGAAACACTGCTAAGGGGGCCAAGCCCCCCAGGAGTTGGATTTTCTTGGTCTGTAGCAGATGAACTGGGAGAAGGAAGATCAAAGAACTTCACCCCAGCACCTCTAGCAACCACAGCTCCCCAGTGCCACCTGCTCCACAGCTTGCCTAAACCTGATGCCTAAATCTTGCTTAAACTAAACATTTTTTGTTTTGACACTGTCTTTTAGTGCAATTGGTTGGCCTGGAGTTCTTGCTTTGGAAGAGGCAGTGAACATGATGCCCACCCTCTCCCCAGGCCACTCCGGGCTTTACAGACCTCTACCATGCCCTCCCTCACTTCTTTTTCTCTTCAAAAAGTCACAAAACCCTGTTGTTCTCAGCTGTTTCCTATCTAGTGGATTATCAAAGCTGTTCTTTCTGAACCCTCCCTGCTCCCCTGTAACCTTTCTGAGGGGGGAAACCTTCAGCTTCCACTACCACTGCAGTATAAGAGTAGCAGCTGGTGTGGAAAACAACCACAGACAGAGAGACCACCACAGTTCTGTCCTTCTCTATGGCCCCACTCTCCAGCACCCACAGCAGTGTCTGTCCCAAGCCCCACAGGAGCCATGTGGCCACCAGGATACTTGGTTCCTCCATCCACAGGCAGCCATGTTGGTGGAGAGCAGGTGATGTACCTGCATACGCCGTGGCACCTTACCCATCTCAGCAGCACAAAGCCCTCTCACCACCACAGGAAACTCTGAGCATCACATTCCAGCACAAATTATGACAGGGCCAAGGAGAAGGGCTGTACCACTGTGAAATCTGTGGGCTGGAGCACATGAGACTGCTTGGCAGTCTGCTCCAAGTGATTGCAGTGGGACCATGGGTGCTCAGCACCTTGCAGACCTGGATGCTGAGCACCCACAGATATGGGTGCTATGTAGTCATGATGCTACTTTGGGCACATTTCTTACTTCCTGACATGACAGCCTTAAATGCTCTAGGTTTTTTCCTCCCTGACTTGCTGCTCTTAAGCACCAGGAAATAAACATGGCAAAGATCTGTTATCTCAGTAGCCCATGCTGTAATTCCTACAACATTGGTATCTTCTCTCACTCGAGCCCTCCTACTGCATGATTGCCTTTACAGCAGGAGTATTTGTAATTCTGCTGACTGCAGTATTAGTCTCCAGGATACAGTCATTTTTGCAGACACAGAGGCTCTCTTTCATTTTACTTCACTTATCAGCTTACCTCCATCCTAAAACAATCTATTTCCCCTCTTACCCACAAATCTAACAAAAAAGGTGCAAAATGAAAAGAGCACACACAGGCCAACTCTAACATAAAAGGAGGAACTTGAACCTGCTGCCAAATTTCCTATTATTCTGGTGTTTTCTCCCCTCTCTCCTCTGAGAAGGGAGTTGTGTTGCAAGTCATGGAATTTGCTAGGTCATGATCCACCTAATGTGGATGACAGAGGTGAGATTCACCTCTCCTAACTCCAGATGTCTGCAGAATAAATGTTCACATGTGAATTAGTCATCTGGAGCCTCTTAATCAATGTAGGTAAAGAAGCATTTTGAGAACTTGGCTGACCTAACATACTTCTAGAGAGCTCATGCAGGTGTGGACATCTACCAAGGGAATGCCCTGAGCCCTCCCAGCAGGTTTGCAGCCATGGCCCAGGAAAGAGGGAGGAATAAAAGACCCAAGTCCTTACTCGTGTTTTGGTAGTAAGATTACACTTATTTGCATAACAAGAAGACATATCTAATAAGTAACACCATGAAGGGAGTAGCACCTGTTCACATACTCCATCAGGCTCAAAACATCAGACCACCATAGTGCAGTCTTCCCATACTGTATTAGCTGATACCGCCCAAGAGCTCTGCAATGTTTAATTTTGGCATCAAGTAGAAAGGACATCATGCAAATCTGCACCAGACTGACCTGCCCTGCAGTGTGATCACTGACTCCTTATCCATCTGTCATGGTTTAACTCCAGTCANGTTATGAACATTAACTCATCCTAAATCCAAAACACAGCACTATAGCAGCTACTAGGAAGGAAATTAACTCTATCCCAGCTGAAACCAGGACACTTCTGCTCCACAGGCAAAGCTTCAACCACGTCCTTCACCTAGTTTTACTTATTAAAATCAACTGTAGCTTACAGACACTTGTACCTGGATCCCCCACTGCTGTTACATGAGTACTTGCCAATGGTTTGAAGGTATCATACAAAGAGATGTCTCTGCTTCACATGCATTTCTTTCTCACTTTTACTTACAGTATGGAGAGACAGGAATTCACGTGGCCAGATTTCTCCCATGTGAATCAAATAAATTTCTTCTCCTCATTTGCATTCTTACAGCATCCCATGCACCTCAGACACAGACGCTTTGGTTTCCCTCTGTGACAAAATTCTGTGTAAACCATTCAAACTGTTGTGTCTGCACAACTGTAGTTAAAAACATGATCAGCTCAGTTTGCTTGCTTTCTCAGTTGTGTTGCATTAGAAAAGGGAAAGATGTTTTTTTAACAACTGCACTTCTTGGTATCCCATAGAGATATGCTCTGTTGGCTTATTCAGTCCACAAGTTTATTAATTTAAATTGAATCTGAGATCCTGTGGGTGACATTTTTATGCTCATGTCAGAAGATGCCTATTTTGCTTTTTCTACTTCAACAGAAAAAAGTTTACACAGAATTTTCTCAGCAGTGTCCATAATACAAATCCTACCTCTAGGCAAGCTTCTAAGCCTCAGCTGCTTGGTCATATGCATGAGGGAGTGTTTTCTGCTTTGAAACCTCACACAGCATTTGCCATAGTAATCTTCCATTCTCCTTTCCAAAATTCACCTTATTACCCTCCTCTGTTGCCCCTTAACCTCATTTTCTACAAACAAGTTGCTTTAAAGTTAACATTTCCCACAGAATTATTTGTATATGATCTCCCCTTTTGCATGACCAGGTAGTTATTGCATCTGTAACACCATGTGTTTCTTCATATGTTTAGACCTTATTCCATAGTATAGGCTCAATAAGGCAAAGACAGCTATAGCTTTGAAATGCTTTTAATTTTGGTGTGAGTTAGACTGAACCCCTGATTATACCCAATGATTTTTCTCCTTTTATCCTAATTTCTGCATTAAACAGACTTAATTCCTTCTATAAACACTTGCAAAACAATCACTTCTCCTTGTTAAGTTAGATTGACATTAATTATGATTTTCCCAGCCTCATCTTTGTTTCTCTGTGTGTATACTTATGGAGAATACTTAGAGCCTTGCACAGCTCCCCAATTACTGTTCCAGCCTCAGCTTCATGAGCATTGCTTCCAGTATGCATTTTTATCAATTTATGGACACCTGCCCACAAATTTCCATAATATACACAGGGTTTCTAAGCACATCCGCTGCTAATGGTTCTGGAATTGCTCTGTGTATTTTATCGCTTTCATAATACCTGTGGGATAATTTGTAAAGCAGTTTTTATATTATCTCCGTATTTAATTTTTTTCCATGATGTCTCAAACCAGAATGAGATCAGAATGGTGATGTCTTCATATGGCTTTGCTTCAAAGCTGCATGCAGGTCTTAAACAGCAAATTGCAGCAGTAATAGGTAGCAGTCTCTCTTCCTGATGCCCTAACATCATTGCAGAACAGCTCCAGAAACCAAAATACCGCAGAGGGCCAGATGCAGACAGCATCTTCAGCCTCCAGCATAGGTACTACAGTCCCTAAAATGCCCAGTCCCCCAAGCCCTGTAGTTCAGAGCCCCTAAAATAACTCCCAATGCAGTTGATAAAGACTTCTCAGATGTGGTCCCAGTTACCAATATGAGATACCACTCTCCCTCTCATTTCATTTTATAGGGAGGCAAAGGCTCCTCCCATGAACAGCTCTCCACTCCATAGACCAACTGTGCAGCTGACCTGGGCTAGAAAACACCAACGCTGCCTCTGAATTGGCAACATTTGATTCAGCTGATTCAGGATTGAATTTGTAGCCAAACAAGCTTACCAAATTATTATGTTAACTTTTGGACATGGCAAACACCTTCACAAATAGCCGCACTGGCACTTCTGAACATCTGATAACTTGGCCCTGATTTAGTCATCCCAGATGGTGTTCAGCTCTCATTAGTTCTTGCAAACTACTCAGTCAGTACTAGCTCAATTCAGTTAAAGAAAATGATGGACAAGTGTCACATTTTCTGATATCAAAGCAGCAAGCTGGAAGAGATTTTTCCTAGTGGGTAGGGCACAATGTCATTAATTTGACAGGATCAATGATGGAAATTTTTCACAAGTACTTCCATGACCAGGTTTATCTTAATTTTATCATGATTTTATCATTAGAGTTTTTGCAAGGTATTGTAGTCTCCTTTTGTGTGTTTTGTTGGGGGTTGGGTTTTTTTTAATAGTCTGAGCTGTTGCAACAATGTCACCTGAGAATCTCAGTTTTTCCATAAACACTCCTCTCCATTTCTAATGTTCTTTGGCTGCAGAGAAAAACCCATCCACACATGCAGCAAAACCACCTACAGGCTGAGATATCAAGGAATAACTCCGAGTCTTACCAGTTGGGGTACTGCACCCCTGGGTGGTTTGCAGTTTTTAATGTTCCATATATCATGCAAATGAGATGAGAGAATTTGACTCAATTATTGCAAATTATTCAGGTATAGCATAGAGAAGGGGAAGGAGATTTAACGCAAACTCTCATCTACAGTTCTGCCAATGGGACTCAGTTTTCCCCTTGCAATGGCTATTTTTCAGTTCTTGGCTTCCTTTTGATTGTCAGCCCACTGAGATTGTTATGTGGTGCGGCTTTTATCACACATATCAGATGGTAGACCAGGTATAAATATGAAATTGGGCTATAATTTGGAATTTCTGCCAAGTAGGCTGGTGTGTCAACACCGCTGTACACTGTGCGTTCAGATCAGTTTGAGTCAATATCAAACATGCAGCTAAATTTGAGAAAGCATCTTGTTAATTCAGTGCTGCAGCGCTGAGAATTTTCCTTGTGCTTTTGGCAAATGTGTATTTACACAGTCATTATTTCAGGTTCAAGTTTACATTGCAATATGCAAAGCCAGGATGGTGTTTTCTCTGGCTGCGTGGATGCACTTGCCTCATCAGAGCATGGAGGAGACAGCAAGGCTGGCAAACATCACCCAGCAGAGTCATCTTTGTGGATCTCACCAGCCTTGCCCCAGTAGCACCTCTTGGGCCCATGTTTGCATTTCACACCTTTTTCCCTGGTCATTCAATCTCTTCCTCAGAAAGGTGCTGCTCCTGTTGCCCAAACACAAGTATTTTACATCTGCCTGAATGGCCTCAGCAACTGCTAAGTGCTTGTCAGTGTCTCTTAGCAAGAGTGATCACTCCTTAAGGACCCCACTCAAAATTTGGGTGCCACCATCTTAGGAATCATTTAGACCTATGCAGAGAGATAGTCCCTGTCCAAAAAAGTTTAAAAACCTGAGCAAACTTAGGGTATGCTTCAGTAAGTGCTCTGCCATATAAATAGACAGTGTGGCATGGTCTTCTCTTCTTTGGCTTGACTTTTCATATCACTTTCATATCACTCACGTATAAAACTGTTTTACAAAATGATAAGGTGGAAGAAAGAACTCTATTTTATTTAAAAAAAAAAAAA